>JBBKCR010000006.1:2898423-2910481 GCA_037577295.1 Ladigesia roloffi | reverse complement strand
CTATCTGTCTGTCCCTCTATCTGTCTGTCCCTCTATCTGTCTGTCCCTCTATCTGTCTGTCCCTCTATCTGTCTGTCTCTCTATCTGTCTATCCTACTGTCTGTCTGTCCCTCTGCCTGTCTGTCTGTCCCTCTGCCTGTCTGTCTGTCCCTCTGCCTGTCTGTCTGCCCCGGTGTGTCCGAGAACAATAGGATGTTGAGGCCGGGGGAAGTGTGTGATCTGTGCAGGCCTGCAGTGTGTGCTGGGGTTTGTTGGAGGAAAGTGTGGAAAGTGGGGAAATTCCACACAGCGTGAGCGCTGGACAAAGACGACCCAACGGAGCACTTCATCTCCGGCCTGGGAGACGAGCGCTCTCTGTCGGGCTTATTTACTGTGATTGAGTGATGGGAGGGAAAAAAGAGGACGAGAGAAACGAGCGTTCATGCTAGCTCCTCAGTTTACGGCCTCATGAAGCAAGATGGCTTCCATCCAGAGCATCTTCAGCTCAGGAAACACAAAGGAAAGGACACGGACGTCGTGTAAAACCAGTATAACCCCTTTTTTTCCTTTTTTCCTTTCCTTTTCTGCTCGTCCTGGAACCTTTTGTACTAGAACCCTGAGACTTTGTTCTTTCCATTGGCTGTCGGTTGAGTACAGCAGTTTTTATGGGTTTTGGTCAATTTTCTCGATCACTACCAACAGGAGCCTTAAAACAAATGAGTAAAATATATAAAAAGTTTAATTCTGCCTATACAATTATGCTAATCAGTGAAAGTATGCTAAAGTATGCTAATCAGTTTTCTTTGAATGTAAAGGAGATTGTGTTTAACTTTATCCCCCCCCCCCCCCACACACACACACACACACACACACACACACACACAGAATTATATAATTATTTAAGGGGATAAAATCACAGATATCCTCCTAAACTATATTAGCATCTATGTTAATAAAAATGGAGCCTTCGTACATGTTGATATTGTGTGAGGACGTGTAGTGTAGGACACTGCAGTACTTTATCTGCATCCTAATCAGCCATGTTGCCTGTAAATGTAGCTGAATTCAACACTTTAGAATGGCGATGGCTCAGCTTGTCTCTCTAGGTCTGCTGGTACTATAACTGTGAGTTACATTGATTCCCATTGTGGGTAATTTGTTGTTTTGGATTGTTCTATATTGTGTGGAACTTGGTGTCTAGGCACTCTGTGTTAAGAGCCTTTCGTCCTCTTCTGTGGAGATGAAAGCGTTTCGCGTGGCTGATACACCAACACTCTGGGCCGATAACCTAACCCACGTAATGTCACACTGTACTTAGACACCAGAAACGCAGCTGCCAAATTTGGTCTGTTCTCTGTGGTCGCTGCAGAGAGCAGATTATTTGAGCTTCGGCCATCCTGGTGTTTCATTTTTGCATGCAAAGCACCCGCATTGCATCTCCGCACTCAGACTCCGCCTCTGTTCACAGCATGTGAGAGTTCACGCGCCCTGGCCCGACAAGATCCAGCACGCCTTTTAAAACTCCAGATAACACTGTATACACACCGGCACATCCTCTCCCTAAACACCTGGACCATCCGAATGTCCGTTTACAACAGCCACGCAGGGCTAAACGTCCCAGGCAAATGCCCTGCGTTAGGAGGATTTGCATTGTAAAACAGTTGGTCGCGGACTGTCCGGAAGCTCGGTATGAATCTCGTTGATTATAAGGTGCGATAAGCAAAGAACCGCCAGGAACAACCAGAGTTGAAGCTTTGCCTATTCTCTCATTTGACCTTTAACCTCTCATGTCATTCGTTTCCTTTTTGCTGATTTCATTTGTTTTTGTTTCCAGTTGCTAATCACCGACTAGAGATAGATGTACTTCCAGCTGAAAGGTTTTTGAAGTAGATCCTCAAGAGTTATGTCAATTTCACCAAAAGCACGGCAGTGTCGAGCATGCACTATTTAGATGAGCAGCGTGTGCACTTATTCACAATAATTTCATGAAATATAAATATATTAATTAAAATTAAAATGAGTAAATACAAAACATACAGTAAATTGTGATTTTTATGTTCCTTGTGGAAGTCCAATATTACTGTGTCATTAAATTAATCTCATTAAATTAAGAGTTTCGCAGTCCAAAAAACAGTATCAACTACTTTTATCAACACAAATCTTGATGAATTTTACTGCTTTTTTTCTTGTTTGTTTATATTTATTCAAATTTTAACAAGCAGAAAGACACCCACAATAGTTTCACATAACTTTTTCACAGAACGTTATGAAGGTTTTCTAATGGGGACAGACTTTTTTTGCATCGGCTGTAGGTGCGAATTTCTGTGGAGAAAAACCAAAATATTACACCTGGTCTGGTAGTTCCAAAATAGGGCTGCACAATATATTGTCTTCTAATCGTTATCGCAATACTGATATTGCAAAAGATTGTAAGGCTTCCACCCAATCAGTGTTTCCGACAGGGTGGCCAATCACAGCTCCAGATGAGTCACTGTGTGTTCTGATGAATCGAGGCCTTCATGTAATCCAACAAATGTTTAATTTTTAATCAGTAGAGGTGTTGGCCAATCGGTGCATGAATGGGTGGGGCCAAGCTAAAGAGAAATATTTTAATAATTTGCTTTTGATGCTTTTTGTTGACAACTGCGTTTGTAGCCAGTTTTCCACATATGGACATTATGGATGGGGAGTGAGTGTATTGTTTGAAACCATAATTTCATATTTACACAATGTTTACATATCTTTTTTTTTAACTATAAAAGTGATTATATTGGCCCTTTAATATCACGAAATACATCACAATATGTAGCAGTAAAAACGCAACACCTATATTTTGTCTATATTGTCCAGCTCTAGTTCAACTAATGTATAATTTACTGTATTTGTAACCATGCCAGTTAGTCTCTTGCTTTGAGCTTTTAGTAGCATGAAACTCTTCTGGGCACTGGTTCCATATATCCATATATCTTTGTTAAAACGAAATGTGTCGAACTGAGAGAGCATGCAGTATGGAGGAGTAGGTCTTCGCTGTTTATGACTGTATTTGTGATAGAACTGTACAAAAATTTATTACATTTTCCTCCCAGTCTTGGTGTTCTTGACTGGGCCGGAGCATCTCACTGCCAAGTGGACATTCCTTCACAGTAACACCATTCGCACACGCCTGCCAAACCCATCAACGTGTCGCGGGGGCCTAGATCTCCAGTGTTTTGCCTGTAATCCTCCGACCCGGCCCACTTGGCCTGACCTAACGTGATGTGACAGGGCGGAATCCTTGGCATCGCTAGCGGACCCACCCTGACACTCTTTCACATGTTCTTCTACCACTCCCTTGTTCTCCCAGCAAATAGTGGCTGTAGGAGTGGCAGTCATTCCAATGACATACACAGGGCAGGAGTGAAATCCCTGTGAATTTCACAAAATTACAAAATGACAACAGCAAAATAAATCCAGATGGATTCTGACTGTGGGTGAGAACTGCGCTCCTCTCTGGGAGTCAAGAGCGATTTGAACTTATGTAGAATTGAACCAAAACATCAGATAAGACAGAAAAACAACCATAGTTCAGTTCTTTCTGAATAAATTTTTGTAAAATTTCACTACTGTCATGTCAATGATCCAGATCACTATTACACACAAAACCAGAATCCATATAGAAAACAATTCTGAATGCTGTTTGTGTTGCTAGTATTTCACGTCACTAATATAATGTTGTTTATTTCATTCTGAGTGTATACTGCAAGGATTTATGGGTTTATCTTGAAGTTATTTTGTTCTCTATGCATCCGTATTTGTAACATTAACCGTTTCCTCTGGGATCAATAAGGTTTTCTGATTTCATTCCAGTTAAAGTGTGTCAGAAATAGAAAGCAGGTTTTTTCAGTTTGTATATTTAGATTTTATTTTGGACGAATAGATCAATGAGCAGATACGTGTTTTATCTTCACACTATGGTGATGGTTTCTTCACTCTAGCCAAGTTTGGAGACGGAAATTCATGCCTTAGACTGTGGTGAGAGGATCAGTGAGCTGGGATCATCTGTAATAAAAACATGACTGGTGCCTTACCAATGTTGACTAATTCCTGACAGAACGCTGCTCAGGAGAAGGCACGAGCACGTTAGCTACTGTATTCAGAGAGGAAATGGGGGGGAAAGGAACACAGGCCTCCGAGCTCCTGACACATGTGTTTGGACAAGTTCTCCTTCTCACATCCTGCCTGCCGGAGCCTGTAGCAAACCACAGTTCCTTTTGGGTGCAGAGAGGAATCCCACAAGAATGGATTGAGTCTGCAATGACACCAAACCCTACCTCAACCCCCCACCCCTCCTTTTGATCACATATGTCTCAAAGTAGACGTAAACATTCTTGAGTCGTGTCTGGTGTGCATTTTGTGGACGTTGATTCAGTTTTAGCGTCCGTGATGTGTTGATTTATCTTTCTTCCAAGCACACAGATTGAAATACAATGCAAAGCTTAGCTGAAGTCTTTAAAAGGGGGGAGGGGGAGGGGGGAGGGGCTGATATTTGAGCTTTCCAAGAAATATGATGAGGTTTAATCCCAGCTGCCAATTGCTATGACTTCATGGTATCAGGCTGCATAAGGGATAAACACTTTAGCATGCTAGCAGGCTCCTTGGTTGACTATCCCTTACATCTCCGATTTCTTTACGGGGTCTTTGAGTTTGAGAAGATAAATCATTCTGTACGTCAGACAACTGTCATTCCGTCCCACCACAGCCATGTGTTGGGCCGTTTTGTTCAAAAGCGCGACCTAATTAACTATGTCTGAAGTATGCTTTGTGTTTTAGGTGCTAAGATGTGAGCACACGCCAGTGCACATTCCCAAAGACGCTGCCACTAATTACATTGTCCCACTTCTAACCGTGCAGCCTCTGTTCGTGCAACATGATACTTGACTGTGTTGCAATTCTGCTCCCAGCCTGAGCATAAGGGTGCACCGTTGGATGCTTTTGAAGATTACTTTGATGTTCCTTTCTTAAAAGCATAGTGTCAGGCTGTGATTTCATTTAGTGTAGAGAATTGGCTCCTAATGCATTCCCACTGTGCATAGTTGTATTTCCAATTACGTCCAACCATTCGCTTAGGTTCACTGGTAATGTGAAGCTCCCGAATGATGCTGTTTGCCTGAAAAACTTGCATGCATCTTAAAGACACAATCAGGAATTTCTTCAACAGCCCCAATGCGGCACCAGAAGGATCCAGCTTTATTTGTTTCAGTAGAGGAAGTAATGGATGAGGCTAATAAATTGCTTTCTTTGACCCTCTGTAGTGCAGATCAAGGTCACCAACAGTCCAACCCAAGCTGGATGGGATTTTTGTTTTAATGGGGGTCTGGGGTGCTGTAAGTAATGTCATTTTAGTTGTGTGAACCAACCATTCTTTAAAATTGTATAAACAAGTCCCTCTGGTCGGTTTCCCGCATGAACTGGACTCCTTTGTGCAAAATATGCTCTCCCATATTAAGTTTATATGCGTACTATAAACTACAAGCATAAAAACATTTAGAATGACAAAGTAGTTTAGCACCAATGTTGCGGTTGGCTACAAATCCCATAGATCATGATGTTAATTATGCAACCTGGTTTTCTGGAGACACATGCAACTGTTAATTTAAATGTTTAGACTTGTGTGACATTACTGGTGTGACAGAAATACACACAGAGTCATTTATGCAAAGGTTTATAATACACCACATCTCAGTCTAAAACTAACTTTGTTCCATAAAACATAACCTTATGTCCAGTATACACTGTGTGATTCTGGACTATTCCCACAATGACGTGGTGAATTCTTTCATTTTTATTCGATCGGGGCTCGTCCTATATCGTACAGTGAGAGAGGAACAAAGACCACCATAGTCACGGCGACCTAAAACCGACTATGTCACAAATTTTGGACGACCATCTCAGTGTGTATGCTGCTACAATCTACAACTACTGACCAACCAATCAAGCATAAAATCACGGATTGTTGTTTGTTTTCCTATTGAGTCTTCTCTGCTGTAACCTGAACGATGTAACCTAGCGAGGGATGCTCATTAGTCCTTAAGCACTTGAACCGTTGGGAGTTACAAACCATGTTTTTTTCTTTAAACCATGGACTGCCTGAACGTACGAGGATGGGCATATTTTATAACTCTACATGAAAAGAAGTATTGATGCAGTGTGTGACAAAGTAAAAAGTAGTAAAAAAAAAACCCTATTTTCGTTAGTGTGATTTGTAGTGGTTATTGCAAAAACTGCAGTCTGTAAAAAGCATATGTTAAATAGTAACGAATGTATGTTTTTTTGTTTGTTTTTGTTTTGTCTGCAGGGATCGGGAAGGTGAAGCGAAAAACGGGGATGAGGGAAACGGCATCGAGCGCGGATTCGGACCCTTACGCCGACAACGGTGAGCGGCTGTACGACTTGAACCTGCCGGCGCTGGTGAAGTTCAACTACACGGCCGAGCGGGAAGATGAGCTCTCCCTGGTTAAGGGCACCAGGGTCATCGTGATGGAGAAGTGCAGCGACGGGTGGTGGCGAGGCAGCTACAGCGGGCGCTCAGGCTGGTTCCCCTCCAACTACGTGACCGAGGACGCCGACGGCTCGGCCAGCGGAGACATGGGCCTGTCCGAGAAGCTGGCGGCCGTAGTTCACAGCGCCAATGGCAATAGGGTACTACACACGGTCCAGGCGCTCTACCCCTTCAGCTCGGGCAACGACGAGGAGTTGAACTTCGAGAAAGGCGAGGTGATGGACGTTCTGGAGAAGCCTGAAAACGACCCCGAGTGGTGGAAGTGCCGTAAAGCCGACGGGCAGGTAGGCCTGGTGCCAAAGAACTACGTGACCGTGCTGCAGGAGTCCCAAAACTCTGGCAACATGGCCGGACCACCCACGCCTGACTGTGATTACATCGAGCCCTCGATGAGTGGACGCTTCGCTGGCAAGGAATGGTACTACGGCAAGGTGACCCGCCACCAGGCAGAGGTGGCCCTCAACCAGAGAGGCACAGAAGGAGACTTCCTCATCAGAGACAGCGAGTCCTCGGTAAGTGGCTGTATGCAACATCTCAGTTTTGGTAAACAATAGGCAAGATCTGAGAAGAGCCGTGGGAAAGTTTGATGAAGCAGTAATGCGGTTGGTTAGCGTGGATTGTCTTTGGGGATGTGCCGATCTGTTCCGCCAGATAAGTATCGAGGCCTGGCAAGGCATATTTCCATATTGACTATATTAAGCTTGATTCGTTTCCAACTATCTCTTAATGCTGTTTTATCCCACCGCACTTTATTTACAGCACTTTCTTAGTGGAAACATACAGTTTTTCAAATATTGTGCAATTTCTGTAATTCCAGTGTTTGAGCTATGCTAACGTTAGCACACATTCGATCGAAATACAGTTAATGTCTAAAGATAAAATTTATTTCCAAATCTCCATGTTTTATCCCAGCTTGTTCTGTGTACAACATTGTTGTAATGGAGTCACAAAAATTTGAAATGCTGTAGAAAAACCTCTACAATTCCAGTTTTTTAGCTGTGCTGAATTTCGGCACTCTTGGTGAATATAGTCACTTTCTAAAACTGGGAGTTATTAGTTAATACACACTTTACAGTTAACAGTAACAGGATTCAAAGCCAAAAAAAGAATACTTTGATATGTAAGATAAACTTGAAATAGGAAAGCATAATGATTTCTACAAACCTGAAACATTAAAACACAGGCACGCTATGCGCATATTAAAAATGGATTTTATTGTACCGTTTTAAACTGTAGTATGTTATCCGAGTTTGATTGAGTTTGTCCTGATCCTGCCTTGTCTTTTTCTCCGTATAGCCAAATGATTTCTCCATATCGCTGAAGGCCCAGACCAAAAACAAGCATTTCAAAGTGCAGTTGAAGGACAACCTGTACTGCATCGGACAGCGCAAGTTCGGCTCCATGGAGGAGCTGGTGGAACACTACAAAAAGGCGCCCATCTTCACCAGTGAGCAGGGCGACAAACTTTACTTGATCAAGGCCCTGGCTGCCTCCTGATCCGGACCACGACCTGTTCAGGAGATCTAGAACCACATGACAGAACTGAAAGACTCGGAGAGTACAGCATTCCGGCATTGGAGAGGGAGAGAGGCGGGGAGAAATAATCTACGGACTCCCACATTCACGCTCAGAGATGGTTTCATTCGGTCGGACACTTTCGCGTATCAAAATACGATTATGTATAGGGGGGGGTAGGTGATGTATTTTGGTATTTTGACGTCGACATGTATTAGAATTACATCTAGGTTTTCTTTCGTTGCTATGTATCCTTTTTTTTTTTTTTTTTTTTTTTTAAAAGTTTCTTTTAACAGTCTTCCCCTTTAACCCCAGACCCAGCAACCGTTTGGAACTTGGATCATCTAGAAATCTCAGAACACGCGTCGCGCATTTTCCAAAGTTTTGCGTCTTGCCTGCGTTTCCGACCACGAGGCTTAAATAACATAAAGCAGTGAGCTAATTTAACTCGATGTATTTATAGGGATCCGACTTCGGGAAATGAAAAAACAAACAAAAAACAACAAAATGACTCAAAATATGTGAGTGACCGAGGCCTGCTGCTCGCTGGCTGTATCTATCTAGCTTAGGCCTGAATGTTTACAGATCATGTGAGAAGAAACCTCCGCTTTGGTAGATCAGCAGGATGTAGTGGCTGCATGCTTCCTGCTCACTTGTCTTGTTATTTTACGAGGGTGGGAGGTGGAAGGTGGGGGGAGGGTCACTTTATATTCAAAAGATGTTGGTTCCTCTTACAGTGATTGTTTCACCCAACTGTATCTTTAACCTTTACTTTCTCATTGGAAACAGTGAGGCAGGTCGGGTGTGGGTGCTGCTGTGGCTCTGCGTTTGTGTTCGTCTCTCTATAGTGTGGCGGCTCCAGCATCGTCTTGTTGTGGAGATTGTTTAGTGTGTTGTTGGTGGATTCAAATGTCGTTTCAGAGTGATCCGCCCGTGGGTGTACGAGAATTGGTCGTCTTGCTCTCGTCTGGAAGGCCTGACTGTTCTCCGAGTCGGGGGAACAGGTGTTCGTGTCGTAACTGTTGTCAGTGGAGTGTGTTGCTTGGCCAGGTGTTTAGTGCGAGTCACTGCATTGTGCTCATTGCTTTTTGTGGGCTGCGGGGTAAACGGGGTCAGGACGGGGGCTCTGGTGGGAGCGGCGCGGCGCAGGACCGAGTGTTAAGAGTTAGTCGGTGTTCATAGCCGTAGTGGAAAGAAGGAAGGAACCCAGGTGGGCCAGCTGATTGAGATACCTGGCACGAATGCTGGTTCCTGTTATTTTTTTGGCAGTGTTGATAAACTGCTGGAGGATGTGGAGATGTTCCAGCGAGCGGCTGACGCGGATATGTAAAACCCAACAGCCGATAAGAGGACGCTCGTGAAGAGGAAGGTGGACGGGGCAGCGTTCGCGGGGATCGGCCTGGGGAGCATCACCCCTTCGCTGATTACTTTCCCAGCTGTGGGGAGTTGGAGGAGTGTAAGAGTGAGGAATGGGGAATTTTTGGGGAGTGTATGGAAAAAGTACTCACACACACACACAGATTGTAAGTCAAGGCTGACTTGTGAGGTTTATAGTGAAATTGGGTCTGGGATATCTATAGAAGAAGGCACGAAGCTGGGAAAGAAGCTGATAGTGTATATGTGGATTACGTGGATTATATGGTTGTCACCGTTTTTTACTTCGTTTGCATTCTGGCCTGACAGTCTATTCTTTAAAATAAAGAAATAAGTGCCTTCATTGCTGCTGCTCCTACCAAAGGTTTAGTGTAGTCTTCATCTATTCTCCTGGCTAACCACACCTTTATTTTTTTCTCTCGTCATTTGAGTATTGCTTTGCATGTGCGTAATCCGTCTCCGATGTGATTTTTTTCTGCAGCGGGATCACGTCCGGCTCCCGCCTGCTTCCTGGTGGAAACTGATCTTACTGTTAAGTCCCTTGTTGGTTTACGTTGATTCACAGTGTTGATATGGGTCTGAAAATTGGACGCTCATTTGTATAGCCTAGTATAAAGTGACCTTACTCTACAGCTGTATCACTCATCACGGTTAGCTGGTATCCTGTGGTGGATCGCCTGCATTTAGGACATCCTGACTGTACAGTTCGTCGCTTAGGCCATCCGAGGTTTCATTTCTAAAAGGCGGGGGGAGGGGTCGTTAGTTAAGTGCTCTAGTTTGCAACAGGTCGTATGTTTTTTAGGTTTGAATGAGCCGCTTCTCTGTCGTTTGCATATACAGACGTTTGTATTGGGACCTTATCAGTTTAGATCTTCTTAATTAACCTTTTGTGAACTGGAGTGAGAGGATATTTAACAGTGTAGTTGTTTGCCAGAGTTTATTTTCGTTAATGTACATTTTTACCCCAAACCCCCACCCCCCCCCGAAATGTCCACATGTACATCCAGCGTAGCCTTGTAAGGTAAAGTCATGGCTGTGTGCGAATAAGGACATTGTAAAGCATCTTTTTGCTCGTTTCAGGATGTATCCAGTCTGATCTTCACTGCCGACTTTCCCCATTTTGTCCAACAGCCGCTGGGATGGTGAGGTCGTGCGCTGGTCATGCTTGAACCCCGCCCCCGCCGATCCTGTACTGTTCCTCACTGCAAGAGTGCTGATCTAGCATCCGTATTTCGGCCTTCAGTGCTCATATTTGACAAACGTAGGAACTCGGGAGTGTGAACGCCCATGTTTTAATGATTTTCTGCGAGAAAGTGCATTAGCGCATCATCTGGGAACGAACTCGGGACACTTTTGTGCACATTTTATTGAATATTTTTCCATTTAAACATTAAAAAAAGTATTTCCCACCTATAGGTTACATTTACAAAAAAAAAAAACAGTAGTGTGCATTAAAATGTGCAGAAGTATGTTCTCTGTAGAAGACATGAACCTGTTTTCAACTAGATAAATCAAAAATAAACTTTACAAGAAGTGGCCAAACTATATTTCCCATGTGCCACCGACCCTCAACCCCCTCCCCAGCTGCTCGAGAAATAATGTAATGATTTCGTTGGTGATGACTGGCCAGGCTCAAGCATAAAAGGCCAGCCTTGTTCTCATCATTTCTAACCTGAAGCATTTTAGAGAGATTAATTATTACTGACCCTGGACCTGTGTTGAGGGGGAAAACCTGTTCATGCTCTGTCGACCAGAGGAGATACTGAGGAAATATGGGCCAGATGATGCTGTGAAAATGACTGTACTTATATGCTCACTATCTTATCTAATAGAAGTTTATTAGACTGTTCAAAGGAAGTAATAAAGTACATAAATCAACACTTGTCTTCTCTTTGTGTCATAATGAGAAAATACACGAGTGGGGATTCAGTTTTCGGTTGGGGAAGTGATCGGAATTCTGAGGATTCAAATAATCGAAGTATACATAAATCATAACTAGATGATCAGTCGTGTGATTATCTTTTGGGTCATCTTTGAAAAAAACATCCATCTTGCACTGATTAGCCCAAACATTTAAACCTCTCACTAACCAGCAATAACTGATTCTCATTACAGTGGCACAGGTCAATGAGTGGCATATATTGGGCAATAAGTGTACAGTAATTGAAAGTGACCATTTTTGTCCCATGTGAACACACCACAACACACAACATGTATTTAATCCATTCACCAGTGGTCTGGTAGGAACACAGCACCCAGGGAGCAGGGTGTGGGGAAGGTACCCTGCTCAAGGGTGCCTCAATGGTTCCATTAGCAGGCCTGGGATTCAAGCCATGATGGAAGGGCGAACTCCAAAACAACTAGACCACAAGCTGCCCCTTCTGATGTTGGAAGCAGGAAAAATTGGTTTAAGAATCTGAGTACCTTAGACAAGTTGCAGATTGGGAAGAGTAGATGTCCGGATCGGATTTAGTAGTGGGTTTCCCAGAATGCAATAGTGAGTACCAAACAAAAGTGGTCCAAGAAGGACAACCCATGAACTGGTAACAGGGTAATAGGTTGTGGCTGTCCCCAAACTTTTTTCAGTGAGGGCCACGTAACTTTTGCCTTCTGTTACAAACGGACCCTGGCCCCCCATAACAGAAGTGTGAC
>JBBKCR010000006.1:2818735-2828762 GCA_037577295.1 Ladigesia roloffi | reverse complement strand
TATATATATCTCTCTCTCTCTCTCTCTCTCTCTCTTTATTATA
Organism: Ladigesia roloffi; assembly: GCA_037577295.1. Lineage (NCBI taxonomy): Eukaryota > Metazoa > Chordata > Actinopteri > Characiformes > Alestidae > Ladigesia > Ladigesia roloffi. Next base: position 2,828,719 of record JBBKCR010000006.1, on the reverse strand, counting down.
TACCTTTATTAATGTTCTACTTAATCCCACGTCACTTTCTTAAAGGGAGGGCACTGCATAACAACGACCAAAGTCACCTCTGAAAACCGTGGACTGCCAAGACATCCTCCCATCTCCTTACGTTTTTTTGGGGTTTGCGAGGCGCTTTTGTTCAGAAGTACAGGTTTTGAAAGTATGCGCCCATCTGGAAAAACAGAGTAACGCCAGTTAGCCTGTCTTTGCTTTCTTCTGGCATTGTGTCATCAAGCCCTTACAGGTGCGCACAATGGAGAAAGGTGTGGTAGAAGCATGTCACCCCCTCCAGACTGCCACAACAGGCCTCTGTGTAGACTTCAGCCAGGTAGAGGAGGCAGGAACACAGGCATAATAGAGCAGCAAGCATCCAATTTGCATTTCCAACCATTCAGGGCCTAGAACTATGTGCCTCAGAAACACATGAAAAGGCCCCATTCAAACATGCAAATGGAATTGTGTACATTACAATGAGAGAGGAGTGACTGCAAAACTTCCTGCGTGGCCAGAACTATGGTGGCTAGCCTTTAATTGCCCCGAGGTGAGTGATGGTCCCACTGTGAGCTCGTTAGGTAGGGCGCTAACGTGAATGGGTAATTTTAGTTTATTAACAATTATGGAGACAATCGGCGCTGGCGTGTAAGCTCATTCTCTGAGACTTGTGACTATTAATTATTCCTTTATTCCATGTTTTTAGCTGCTGTTTGCGGGTTTACACAAGCCCGTTTACTCTACAGACTTATTTTAGAATTGAAAGAATATGGCAATTATTCTTCCGCCGCCAAATGTTCCAAAAAAACGAAAGACAAAAAACGTTCACTGGTCGAGGAATCAACAGGATATTTACTAATAGAGCACGGCATCGTACAGTGCAGTGGCTGGTCGTGCTTCTGTTTAAACTCTTATTGACCTCTCTCCGTGGTCTTTTTACCGTCGAACTAAGCCAAAGCCACAATAGTTTTTTTTTTGGGATGGTGGGGTTCTTTTTCTTTTTTTTGGCCCTCCTATTTTCGGTGTAATTATGTTCTCCTGAAAAGCGGATGTGAAAGCCCCTACAAAGGCTTTTTAAGTGTGAGTGTTTTAAAAAGGGAGGGGGGGGGGGTTGGTACTCAACAGCAAATTCAAAATTAGAGCAAATTACGCATCAAGTGATTATGAAACTGTTGCTAGTAAAGAAATCAGTGCCATAAAGAGGAGAGGAAAATGGTGGGCAATTTGGAGGGACCGGTCAGAGGAAGCGATGGCAAAGTCAAGTCCTGCGGGAAGTGTGTGTGTGTGTGTTAGGGTGAGGAAGGAAGGGGGGTGTTAAGGACGGTGGCTTGTGGTAAAGATAATTCCCGCTAATGGGCAGTCCCTGACTAGCGCGCTAGCTGACAGTGTGGCTGCAGGTAATCAGGCTGACGTTAATGCAGCCCTGGATGTGACATCTCGTCATCAGGAATTTTCTTCATTGGCACGGAAAATGCCAGGCTGCTCACCTCTGACTGCGTGGCCCCCACATCTATTAACCTTATTGATTTGGAGCCCTGCTGATCCCCTCCAGATCCTCACCCCACCCGCTGTGGCGGTGAAGTGGATCAATCCGTCGCCGGGGGCCACGGCTCCAACAATGCCGCGCACAGAGACCGCTGTTTGTAGCATGAAATTAATACCCAGATAGAGCTGGGAGACAGCACTCTGCTTCAATTTATACAAGCCCTCTCTCTCTCTCTCTATCCCTCTCTCACACCTCGCACTTAATGTCTATCTCTCTCTACCTCGGTGGCTTTTGTCCCAAAGACAAAGCCAGAGCGAGTTCCCGCGACGGACGGCGGTGGGTGCTTTGCTATATTGGTATTTCCGGAGGAGGATGTAATTTACTCTCTGTTAATATCATAAAACACGCATGTTTTCATTGCCTTCATAATGAGCTGTATCAAATCAGCAGCGCTGGTGTGCTGCGTATGGCAACGTTCATTTATCCAGAAATGAGAGGGGATTGCCTTTTGATAAACGCACGTTTTTACACGGTGTAGATTTTCTGAGAAAGAAGATAAAGAAAGAAAAAAACAAAAAACAAACACCAAACAAAAAAATTTCTGGATATTACATTTACGCTCAATTTGCGCAAATACCACTCGAGATTATGAGTTTTCCCGAAATTGCAAATTAATAAAGGGTTCTTTAGATGAAGTAGCCATTCTGGGTAAAAAGTGGCACCGGTAATCAGTATAATCCTCGCACGATTCAAAAGTTTAATACATGCAAATAGCACGGCTTAGCATTTATAGGTTGCTCCCACGTTGCATTCCAACTTTCTCCCTTCTGTGAGCTTTGTTTTTTTTTTTTTTCTTGATTAATGACACAATTTGCATAGCTGATTTCTCTTTTGTGCTTTGTTTTGATTCGGTCTTCTACCGTGTTGCATATTTGATGAAGAATTCCATTGGTGGGGTTTATAAAGGTGCACGATTCCTTCGGTAATCTGAGACAGTTCTGTTTTTTTGTTTCTTTTTTTAAACCAAAGCCTTGATAAGACTTTGCACCGTACTCACCTCAGCGGAGGGAGCATTTACAAGCCCTCACTACGAAACCAGACCCCTTAATTTTACCCCTTAATATAACCTTAATTTCCAGGAAAGTAAGGAAAATTCAATGGAAGAGTGCACCCCTGATTAAGGGGTAAAACTACTGAATTTTTCCCTTATTTTTTTTATTTGCCCCCTAAATAACTGAGCCTCCTGAAGAAAATGTCTCGGATGTTTAGGATTAAGGGGTTTCACACCTTAAATCAGTTTTAAGGTGGAACTTAAATCAGTTTTAAGGTGGAAATTAGGGGAACAGTTTACAAATTAATGGGCACTTAATTCAAATTAAGGTGTTTGGCATATTTTCAGGGCTAAATTAAGGAAAAAGTTCAGCATATTTTAAGTACATTGTGTTTCATAGTGACTGCTAGAAAGAAAGAGTTACAAGCAGGCTCAGATTTCAATGAATGGGACCCATGGGACGTGTTTTTGGCCGTGTGGTCCCTGGGCGGTCCCAGGGGTCAGGTGGAGTGTGGGACAGTGCACATTCCTCTCAGAACAGGTGGAAGCAGTTTGATCAGAAACGTGCGAGAGATGCACCGAACACAACCCATCCCTGCTATTATAAGCTCAATCACTCTCTAAGGGTCGGGAGGTTAACCGGCCCGACCACGTGACCTCTCTTTGTTCTTCTGGCCTGGGGAGGGACAGAAAATATCCCGCTCTCTGTTGTCTATTTTTTGCTTGTTTTCTTCAAAGCTAAATATTATGTTCAGCTGATTCTCACTGATTTCGAGCTGCAGCCAAGCTCTCTTCTGCTGCCAGTGGGATTCCATTCCTTTTTGAAGTGGACCTATGAAAAAAAAAGCGAGGCATCTGTGAAAACAATGTTCAGTGACTTTAAACTTTAACCACGCTAAACCCTCCCACCCCTCTAGCCTCCAGCGTCCAGCTGTAACAACCTCCGCTGAACAATGGCCGTCCGGACAGCCGACGCTTTTAACTGGGATGTCTTCCAAACGTGTGAGGATTCTGTTACAATGTTTACAAAGTAAAAGGTTTAGACCTCCATTTTATCTTCACAAAATTACACATTACAAATGCATTTTGCTGGAAATGAACATGTATTTTTACCTTTAAAGCCTGAGTTCGTTATGCTCCATCAATTGAAATGCCTATGGAACGGGAAGAACTCTTTTTATGCTACAAACTTCCATAATTTTCCAACTTTTACACGAAGCCCTCTGATTTCTCAGTATTAATGTAGCAGTTTCATAAACAAGGACTTTGTAGAGTGTGAACAGGGTGGCAGTACTGCTTGCAGGCTTGATGTGCTGAAGACGCACGCCTGGCTGTCTGAACAGCCTGGTGCTGTCTGGGATCCGTCATCAGTCCGTGTCACTGGGTCCCAGCGGGTGGGGGGGTGTTGGGGGGGGGTAGGGGGGAGCAAATCTGTAAACACCAGTTTAATCTGCATGGACAAAGTTGCTGTCATCAGTGGTGACAGTGAAAGCCTCTGGGCCACGGTGCAGCGCAAGGAGTCACTCCGCTTCCCTCCAATATCACTGTCAAATCCCGACATTAAGCCATTATGGCCATCAAGGAAGCTGCCACTGAGAAGCTCGTCTGCTCCTGCCAGTGCCTCCTAAGAGGCCGGAGCATGCATGCATGTGATTAAGACGAGAGAAGAGAATAGAAATTCCTCTCCGTTAATTGCTGACGCATTGTTTCGTGACCTGGAGCGGGGACCTAATCGCCAGACTTGCAGTATCACAAATCTACATACATGGTAATATTTTATGTGCTCTGTAATTATTCAAATGAGAACTGGTGAGGGCATTGGTTGTGGCAAATGAGGTCTCAAGATGTGTGTGCATGTGGGGGTGGGGGGCGTCTTAAATTCATACATTATGCATGAGGATCTTTTCTCCTTCATGTTCTGTAGTTGAAAAATCATCTAATTGCCAATCAAAGGGTATGTTCAAACACTTTGTAATGTATTAAAAGAAAGTAGGGATCTGCAAGTGAACATCCAGTTCAGTGGGCATGTGTCAACGAGTGGCATATGGTTGTTGCCCCTTTTGGCCCCAGTATGTAGATAACCAGCCAGGCTTGGGCAGCAGGCAGGACGAAGAGTACTTAACAATAATGAGAATTACTTGCGGTCCCTCCCCTGTTTGTCACACCCTAACATCTTGATTTCATGGGTGACACTTAGGACTCCCCAGTGTGCTTTAATGGGAGCTGTGGGACCCTGCTCTCTCTCTCTCTCAGCCTCTCTGTTTGGCACATGTCTCTCTTTGAGCTTAACCAAAATGCAAAAATTCTGCTGAATGTGAACGAGTGAATACTCTCTTTAGCTCAGGTTCTAAGTATAGAAACAGTCACCCTTAATGGTAGATCCTGTATGGCCCAGGGAACTCATATTTCCTAGTACACAGTGATTGGTAGATGTATTTGAACACATATGAAATTAAAGTCTTCTTTAATGCTTGAGTTGTGTAGGCTCCAGTATGCCATTAATACATGCTAGATGGTTGCCATTGAACCAATGTTTGGAGACACACTAACATTGGTTTATTCAACAAAAACACACACTTTGTGGATTCAAACCAAGACCTTCTGATTCAGAGGGCAGCACTTTAGCACAGCGCAACGGGGGCATATGAACTCGCTCGCTCTTACCAAACCATTTATGGGTAAATACAACTGAAAGCCCTCATGGTCCCATTTACAGGCTACTTATTTTTAATTAAACCTCAAGAAACACTGAGACATGTCTCTGTTTTATAACAGACTTTAGCTTTAGTGTCTGGAATACACGAGTCTACATTGTGCCAAAACAGGTAGAAAAAGAGGTGCCAGAACAGGTAGAATAAAATAAAAAAAAACTGAAAAAGAACAATAGAGCGATTGTTGACCTAATTACTATTATAATCGTGGAGAGCAACTAGTATCTCTTGGACAAGGTCCTTACCTCTCAAAACTGTCACAACATTGTTTCAAAATACAGTATAGTCAATTAGCATATTTAGTGTAACGCTAGAATAAATATGCTGGGAAAGTTAAGGCAACCAAAAGTAACCCAGGTCAAGTTATTTCATGTAAGGAAACAATTAGACATTGATCAAATGAGGCTCTAATCAGAGCAAGTCTTCTTCACTGTCCCCCTGCAATGTGGGTCTTGGCTATTCATGCCAGCAGTGCCCTACAACCAGCGAAGACTGATGCTAGTTGACTGGTGGCCAAAGCATCCATAGTCTGTGACCTGTCAATCTGAGTTCTGCTGCGGCCACTGTGATATTGTATGAGTGTGTTAGGGAGGGCACAATGGTTCAGCAGGCTTTGAGTTCAGGGCAGGGGGATCAGTGGCCAAGCAGGGGTCTGCTAGCCCCGGGGCAAACACAGACAGACTAGGAGCATCAGGACATATTTGGGAAAGCACTGTCGGCAGGGGTTCCTCAGAGACAAGCCCAGTCTGGCAGGAGAAGGAGAATTTCAGCAGAAGCCACAGTTCAGCCTTAAATAATATCTTCTTCATCGCTCATTTTCGGAATTAGAAGATAGGTCAGTCATGACTCTTGGTTCCAGCCTCCATATGAACAAGTTCTCGCGGTATTTTTGATATACAAACACACATACACACACACACACACACACACACACACACACACACACACACACACACACCCAGAGGTTATTTAAACAAAACAATTGCAACTCAATTGAAAGGTTATTAAGGGAACCTAACACATTGCTCCAAAAAATTATTTTGGCTCCTTTTTTTGTAATGTAATGGAAAACCAAATATAGACAAAAATAAGCCATCTCGTTCAGGTTAATGGTTAAGTAAAACATTTTTTTAAAAAGTGCAAAACAGAAAATAAAATTCAAAATCCTGGATAAAATTCATGTTTAAACCTGCAAAGCACTGGCAAATCATGTAAGGTTATTCAGTCGAATGTCTTTACATGGGAAATAAACTGTAAGGCTATGAACTTTGAATGTAGCTTTCCTCAAATCTTTTTGAACATCGGCCTTTATAGGTTCAAAAATGCTTTTTTCCCAGCACTTACCACAGGCCACCCCAATAATTCCCATGTCGTTCGCTGGAGCTGCTACAAAGTGAATTGGTCTTCTCCAGCAGTGCTGTGGTTCTTGGCTGGTTTCAGCAGCAGTGGTCAGTAGGGTTGAGAGTGGGAAGCTGTGCTAGTTACACACGATTGAGTGCTACATGACCTTTGGAGAGATGAGCAGTCCTGCACTTGCATGTCCTTCTCCTGCCTCCTTTATTCGATTTGGCCCGCACCTTTTGGATTAAATATCTAATCCAAACGCAACCCTGCAGGTCTGTGATTCACTTTAACATGGCCGATGGTGGAAGGCAGCACCAGGTGAAGAAAATATTACATCAACCCTGCTGCTTTAACCTGTTTAGCTGTGGGCCTCTGGTACGAGAAACATTGGGGAAACATCAGAGCATGAGACACATTCCGCAATACGCCCCCTAAAATAATCAAGATGACACCTCCAACTGTCTTGGCCGCCTCCTTAAGGCTGGCTTCAGAAGGCGCTAATTAAATGAAGCGAAGGGGAGAAAAGCCTTAACAATTCCGTTGCCTCGTAAATCTTCCATAAACATTATTTGTTTTAAAACTGCGGTAAAAAAACTCATGCTGTTAAATTCCTCAGGCCTGCTGCTGTCGATTAAAAGGACAGTCAGCTGGACACCTCATTCCTACTGTGTAATGGTCAGTGTCCAGGCTGGTTTCCCCTGCTGCTTTAAGTAAATTAACACTAGGTTGGTGGTTCTCCTCCCCCTTCTCTTTGAATGAGTTAAAAAAAAAGAACTAAGAAAAATCGACATCCACCAGCTAATGAATATGCCAAGCCAAGAGAGCTGGTGTGCACTGTTTTTGTTTATTGTTTACTTTTATGCCAATTTATACATGTTCTGAATGTAATTAACCATCAGAGACACCGTCAGTAAGTAAGACAGGACCCTTCCTTTCTGTTGGTATTTGTGCAATCCAGCTGGTCTCGTTCCAAATGAAGATAAACACCGCACAAGCCTGTAAATGAAGACGGGCCGCGGCAAGAAGCCAAAAGTCGCTTATTAAATTACGTAGGGATGAGACGTAATTGGGAATCACTTAAATGTTGATAGGCTAATTATTAGCCAAGCAGCTTAACTTATTTTGGTCCAAAATTGAAGTCACATCACAAATGTAGTGTGGATCTGCCAAGACATCCTCAAAACCCAATCTAAATCTTAATTAAATTTTGCTGGAAGAAAGTGCAAAGACGAGCTTAATCCATTTACAAGAGGCTGGTGAAGGGTTATTAGCAGACGCTAATTCGTTAAGCAGAACTTTGTGTGGGTTCTCGCCCATAATGTGCGAGAGGGGGCTGTGAGAGGTACACAAAGAGCATAAGACCCTACTGACTCATAAAGAGAAGAAGGCTGTGAATGGGTGTATTAAGGACACTGATGTGTTTTCCCATTGCATTTCTATTTCGATGAACATGACTCTGCCTTTTTTCTTGCGCCTCGCTGGTTGAGGGCTCCTTTTGAGACAGGATGATCCTCTAACAAACACCTTAACCAGGTAGACTAGCCTTGGTGGAAACAAAACCTCCACAGGGGTCAAGTTCTCCAATATTTATCCCGCTAATGACATCGTAACCTCCGAAGGCAGGGCCGTTCTCCAAAGAGGGAAGAATAGGAGCTATCTGCTCCACTCCAAAGAGCTTTTTAGCTAAAGCAGAGCCATCACAGTGTCCGAATAGCATGGCCGCTCACTTCCAATCAGCCCGGGCGCAACACAGATGTATGCAGAGAAATGCACAACAAAGCCGGCTGCTTTTAAGCTAGCAATTGAGTTTCCTAATACTGCTCCAAATGAGAAAAGGTGCCATTCATGATGCTTACCAGTAAAAGAGAAAAAAAAGAGACAGAATGAGAAGGGAGAAAGAGTGAAAAAAAAGAAGTTGAGGGCACATCCTTGACTAAATCCTCTTTTGAAGCATAATCCACCTCACACTCTGTCTCTAAGCACTGGAGTGTGTTACATCTGATCTCATCCCAGAAGCTCATTCAGCAGCCAGCTCGCCGACTTGATTATGTTCCTGTTGTGGCAGACCTATTCACCCCTTTTCAGCCTTTCCTACACACCTGGGATAAAAAGGGGGGATTTAAACAAGCCTGAATGGCTTAACCAGGTGCTGAAACAAATAATGGTTTAACATTGTAATTAAAATGGCATGAATAGTGCATTGGTCCTGGTTAAAGGTCCCTTCGTTTGAATGACTTTTGGTATGTAAAGAGAAACGATGCTGAATGGTAACCCCCTTTTTTTTCGGGACTCATCGAGGAAAATATACTACTAATGGTGAATTAGAGCCATTGACTGTATGGCAGTATAATAGAGCTTTTCAAGTAGCCTGTGCACTGTCACTATTTTATTACCTGAATTTAAAAAATGTGTGAGAATTGAAAAGGAATGACCTAATTCTTTTGCATTTAACAATTCATTTATATTTATTATTTATTCTTATTTTGCGAACAAAAACATTTGAATCCAGTCTCAGATGAATGGTTAAAGGGTTGATTCATTCATTCACTCTTGATGTGACGGTCTAAAATGCCATTTTAAGCCATTTAAAAGCATTATTAATGATTAAGATGATTCAGCTGATGTGGCCAAGGATGGAGTAGGTTCCTTAGCATGGCTGTTTCCCTCAGCTGTGTCATGTGAAGAAGAAGTGATGGTAGAAGTTTCCAAACAGAGGAGGGAAAACTTCCTTCAGGCTCTTCATTCTGGCTGAGTGCCCCTCTGGCCCCCTGTGGTGAGGGTCCTAATCTCCACGCATCCAGCAATGAGTGAACGAGAGGGGGAGAAAAAAAACGCTGATTGCACGTGATTGGCAGGCCACGTGGTTACCAGAGTAATTCCATTTTTCAGAAATCTAATTCTTCATCAAAATAAGGCAGTTGGGAAGAAGGTCCATTATAGCAAGAAGAAGACAGAGGACTAGTGGACAATGCGGTGGTGTGCACTGTTTTTCTTTTTGTTTCGTTTTTTATGTATTATATGCATATTCTGAATGTAATTGACAGTAACAGCATGGATACAGTCAGTAAGAAAGACAGGATCCTTCCTTTCTGTTGGTTTTGATTCAACTGGTATTGATCCAAATGATGGGACGTAATTGGAAAAATACTTATTATTAGATAAGCTTCTTATTTTGGTCTAAAATCTGGGAAAACCTCATTCTAAATCTAAATCAAGTCTTGTATATAAATCCCATTATGGCCAAAAGAAGACTGAAGCCTGATTCATGCTCATGCAAAGCTGTAGCGTCGGAGCCCGTTTGGATTCATACTGGCAAAGAAATTCGCCGCCAGGACAGCAGGGGGCGCGTTTCTAACTTATCGGTCTTGAAGAAATTCTCCGCCAGAAAA
>JBBKCR010000006.1:2767144-2782073 GCA_037577295.1 Ladigesia roloffi | reverse complement strand
TATATCAATAAACTGTGAGGAAATTAAAAATGATGATTAATATAATAGGCTTAAAATAAATTCAATTATCCTAATACCTGAAATCAAAACTCAGAATGTTCAAAGTAAAAAAAAAGTCACCCCTTGATCTAGAAATTGGTTATGCCTTGTACATCAGCCTTAATAAACTTGTAATATGATCTTCTTCAACTCATAAAATACTAATAAATCATAAATCAGTCACTCTACAATTGCCGTGATCATCTCCCATTATAAGTGACACAGAACTGTTCAAGGACCTTGACTTTTTGACAATGCAAATCAAATTCGGTTTTGACAAAGCAGCTCCAAATTGCACTTCCACCAGCTTTGGTAATTGTATAAATGTATAAAAATGCAGATAGTGTAACCTGGGAGTCTTACCTAATCTCATTCCCACAGCACTCACCCCAGGACTCCTGAACATGGGCCAAGACTGAGGCTCTTGCTTTTGATTTGATTTAGGGCAGCGCTCCTCTCCAGTGATTCTCCCTGCTATGAAATGTCCCACAATGGAATGTATGCATTATTGCTCCTCTGGAAAAGACTACCAGGCTTTGCAACACATGCAAATGTCTTTTTTTTTTGGACCACTGAACTTTATGTATTTGGTAAACTGATACTTTTAAGCACAGAAAAATCCTATATCACTATATCAAGCAAAACAAATGCACAAATACTTTCATAAATGGCGTTTACTCCATTTAAAATGTCAATATTTTGAACTCAACAAATAAACACTCTGCATCTTTATATAGCCACATTGATGATTTAAAAGTGTGCATGTATGCTGCGTGAAACTTCATATCAAATGTGTTTGTTTTATGGCTCATATAAAGCCACTAAGTTATATCATTTATTTTTATTTGTGAGTTACTGACACCATACCATGAAGGAATGCCTTTCTGGCATGGCTTGTAGGGCATGGTGTCCCTGCACTTAAATTGCCATCTATAAACTGATCTCCTAACCCTAATTGTAACGACAACAAGAACCTTGCTGTGTTCCATGACACTGATGATGTTATCAAGCAGCCAAAATGTATCCTGAGGTGCAACATCTATATTAATGAAGCACATTTGTATGCAAGTATTTAGTCAACGAACTTTGACAGTGGTTCAAATATGAGTGCTCAATGTCTGAATGATTCGTTTCTGAAAGTTCACTTTATGCTTTTGCTTTCCTGGAACAAGTTTATGATTGGATAGTTCTGATTATGGCTGCACAAGAACATCTGGATCGTGTGTTATATCACTGGGGAACTAAGCCGAGTGTATCTGATATTGCGGCATTCACTACAAAGGCCAGGAAAAATGCTTGCCTGACGGCAGTAAATCCTACCTTCACACCTTCATGCTTGTTTGATTTGGTGGGAGAAAATGACGAACTTGTATTAGAAATCCTCTCGTATTTTCGCCAAAAAGGAAGGGATGAACCCATTTATTCATTCATTTAATTGTTTGTTTATTTGAACATGGAAGATCAAGGGGTAAAACGTCAAATGATACTTTGGTCATAAGTCTCATAAACCTTTTAGCCCTGGAGGAGAAATCCTTAGCTTTGGTGAGTGAATATGAGACCATGAAGCAAACACCATGTGGGCCAGAAAGTGTGGCGTTACACTTTCTCTGCTATAACTTTAACAAGAGTCCGAAGTAAAGAACCTCAACCTATTTCAGTTTTATTTGACCAATCAATTCATCTGTATCAAGACGTTTTCTTCTGATGCTCCTAAATGCAACCCTTATAAATGTCACAAATGGAAAACATTTGTGGCTCATATTCACGATCAGATATCATGATACATTTGCTGTTGGTAGAGGTGCTGAGTGTCATGATAGAGCTGTGAGAAGAGGCTGTTGAAGTGAAAATGCCAGTTACCCTTGTGAGGAGGAGCTGATCCGTGGGAGGAGCGAGAGAGAGATATCCTGCAGCCCAATCCTTACAGACAGCCTGGATTATGAGATACCACCATACTTATTAATGAGTAGAATGTTGCCTGTTGAAGAACATCTTCCACTGTACAGCAACCTCAAATATCTTCACTGGTTGTCTTTTGGAAAAATAATTTCTCAAAGCCTACTATCATTATTCACCTATTCATGCACTGCAAGTCAATGTGGTACGATGAGGAATTTTTACTTTGAAGCTAAATTGCTTGATCAATTTGAACAATATCAGTTTTTGTCTTCAGACAAGTTTAGAGAACACATGGACCAAAGAAAATATATAATATTGGATATGGATGTTAGCGGGTAAATGCTTGCCTTTTGCTGGGTACAACACTTCTTGTGTTTATTGTTCAGTGTACCAGTGGCTGAGACTTCATATTTCTCAGCTATGGCTTCATCGGCCTTTGTAGCCAAGCAGGAGTCCTCGTTACAGAGATGCATAACAGACGACTCACGGGTCTTGCAAGCGTTCCACATATTAATTTCACAGCAGAAAGCTGTGACATTGTTTTGGCTATACATGCTGCAAAGAGACTTATCAGTAACAAAGCATACAATAAAACGCTTGGCATAGTAATAGTTTATTATAGTGTGATTCACTGCACTTTGCGTTGGTGGGGAATTTCCTGCCCACTAAAACATAGTGAAGTGATCCAGCAAGAGTAATATGCATAGTCGCATGACCCAGCTGTCCTTCAGAGATTATGAAAGAAACCCTGGCTTTCACCGAAGCCAGCTGGAAAAGTTCCTGGACCAAATTCCTGGCATGAACCCATCTCGTCCTGAGTATGTTCCCAAGTTACAAAGAATTAAATAAATATATAAATCAATGAACACAAAAATAATGTTAATATGCACATATGGTGAATGTAGTAGTGGATCCACCAGACTACCCCTCCTGACAAATCTAAATTTATAGCTGTCAGAGAAACAACACCGTGATGGACTGAAATCAAACAACAGGGACTCCTGTTGTCACTGGTGAAGGCCAGATTTTGTTTTCTCTCAGAGACAGATGCTGATGGAAACACATACACTCTCACGCTGTGGCAAGTGGATGTGCACTCAACACCCCACAAGACATCTGAATTTGTGGTCTTACCCACAGGAACATGGTTTACATTCTTTATCTACATTTATATATTGTTTTTATACGAGGTAACTGTAATAATCTACATTATTACCATCATTAAGCTTGTAAATAATACGTCTTAAAAATGCAATGATTGCTTTGAGATCAAGCTGGTGCAAAATAGCAATTTATGTTTAAAACTGTTTAATCTTTTACGGATTTTCTGCTGTTGCAGAAAATTATGCCTCTTTGAGTTTCAAAAAATATGGCCTGTTCTGCCAATGCAGGTGCTAAAAACAATTAGTAATTAATTAGAGCAAAGAAAAGAAACATAAAAAATGGCTGCCACCTGGACCGAGCCAAAGCATTTGGGATGATAATTATCAATCATGCTCAGGTAGCCGACTACATATTCTGCTCATACAAATTGTTCTTTTTATATTGAAAAATAATCTTTTATCAAGAATAATGTAATAATAGTCTATTTAGATTAAAGCATTTTGCAAATGGCTGCTTTTATTTCTGGATTTTGTCTCTTTCAGCAAAGAGGCAAAATGTAAACCAACAATGAATAAACCTTTTGCTATTTTCTTTTCCATTCGAAATAATGGCACGTACTGCATTCATGGCAGAATTTAAATCATTTTGCTTTTCATTGATTTAACCTGTAGTACCATTAAAAGCCTTGTAATTTAAGATGTAAATGTGGTGTTGTAATATAGCTTAGCATTCTGTCAACAATAAATATACCTTGCATTATATTTCCCATTTTCCAGACAGGTGCAGTCCAATACTATTTTAATCACCCATGGAACACCCCACTTAAATTACTCCTGAGGAGAATTTGATGCATGCTATCAACGTAATATGTAGCTTCTGGTGAACACTGTCAGCATATTTGGAATGTGGAGTTCAATTGCTTGTTGGTGTCTGTGTTAAATGCTTTATGCAAACTACAATAATTGATGTCAAAAGACATTTTATTTTATTATTCATATAAACCACTATTCATTTTTTGTCTCCATATTCATCTTTAGTGGACAATGGTTATATAATCGTGGATGGTCAATAATTTTCAATGGATTATCAATTTTGAAATTATCATGCCCTGTGACATTTAATTTTGAGATGGAAACATCCATAAGAACATGTTCCATAAGATCATGTTCCACCCTCTTAAGGAAAACAATGCCAGAATACTTTCATGGAGGAGGAGAATAGACATGACAATGCTATGTAGTTTCTTATGTGGTTTTTAGCTTCTCACATTAAGGCTTCATCACTGATGGAATGCTTGATAGGCTAATGCCAATGAAATAAATAAAATGACTAATAATGCATTTTCATTTATCTCAATAGATTTGTCATCTCGTTGTGCTGGACTGAGCTTGGCTGTTAATAAATATTATTAAATCTAACAAAAAATCCTACATCCATCCTTTGGTTTGATCTGTTAAATAAATTCTCACATGAATTAGATTGAGGTGTGCTACTGATACGTATGCCCATGCCTCAAAAGCATCAGTCCCAGCTCATGGGTTTGATGGGTGTGAGGTAATGTAAGTTGCTTTAGGCAAAGTAATTATCTAAACATGAAACAAAACATGTTTTTTCACCAATTGCTAACTCCACACCTGTTGTTCAATAAAAGTAATTAAACTACTTTTCTTAATACATAGTAAGATATTAACAAATTTCCAGCCTCTATATTAAACTCTAAACATGATAGTCATAAGCCATGCATAGACTTAAAATGCACTAGGTCAAGTGCCATGATGGTTAAGCATCTTGTATTTTCATTTAGTTTGTGTTTACATCATTTAGGGACATATCCTTATGAACTTTAACAATAGGGTATTTATTTTATTGATGTAGACATTAAAACATCAAAATCCCTAGTAGTACTCTTGAATGGTTAAAACAAAGATTTAGAGCAAATGGAGCATTCTTCCTCAAAAGCCAATGTTTCAAATGTCATATAATAAAGCATGACTTTTGGAAGCATTGGTGTATGGTAGTAGTGACATAAGATTTGCAAAATAAAATGTATTCAAAGAAAAAATCTGAAACTTGTGGTAACATTCGCATGGAGTCATTTGATAAATAATATATCTTAAATATATTAAATAATAAGTTATCAATCCTAGCCCTATTGTTTCACTTCTTCTCATGTCCCAATGGTATGTTTGAATCCTCAAACTGTACCAAATGAAGAAGGGTGATTTTACAGATTAAATATAGATAGTGAGCAGAAACCTTCTATACCACTCCCCAGAACTCTTTATTCAAAAGCTTGTAACACTGATCTGCCTTTGAGAACACTATGCACATTATTCAAAAGTTTGTTACTCAATAGCTGTTACAGAATTGCAAGTCTTTACTTCTAAACTGCATGTCTTGAGTGGTGTAATGTTGAAATCAGCAGTTTTTGATATGTAAACATATCTTCAGTGTCTAATTACAAAGAACTCTAACTTTTCTTCCATGGTTCAATGCACAATATTAATGAGGTCAATGATTATGTTAATTGGGGCATTTTTACTGCACATTTTAATTAGTTCTCTGTTTTCTGCTCTAATCAAGAGCTTGGAAACTTTCTTGATCCCTGAAAATGTATGTTATTTCCAATAGGATCAGGGCTCATAAAGCAGTATTGCTCTGAACTCTTTAAAACATTGAAGTTTTGCTATTTTAAGCTTTGTCATGAAAACGTCACATTGCATCATATTGCCATGGCATGCTCATGGATGATGGTAAGCATTTATAGGGTATGTGTGAAATGAAATGGTTCTAAACACACCCAAAGCACAGAGCAGAATGTTCAGAAAGTCATAGTAGATGGATTTGTTCATCTGGGCGGCAGGGTGATGTACCCATACATTTAATATAGACACATTCAAATGTTTGTCCTGTGAAGCACACAAAGACATACACAGAAAAAATTGCCATTTTATAAAGGGCATTAAGTTTACAAATTACTCCTTTAACGAATCACCTTCTGAGGCGCCATTTGAAGCGCCATTATCCAAGCGTTCCAATCTAGTGCTTCACCTCCAGATTTTATCATTCATTATACTGATGAGATGCAATTAAAAGAGCAGATGTCCACAAGCAGCCCCTCATCTGTGACGAGTAAATAAAACACCAAGCGATGTAATGAGAAACCAGGTTTGTTCTCAGGACATTTTTTCAGTTTAAAGTAAAACAGAAAGTTAAATTTAATAATAATGACGAAAAAAAAATATTTTGGAGTTATGCAAGGGTATCGTGGGTGTGTCACAAAAGGCTAAGATGAATAGGAAATAAATAGGGAAAAAAACAAACAAACAAAAAAAATGCGTTTTTTATGAAAGATCTGTTTTCTGTTTTGTATTTTAAACCCCCCGATATGGCGCGAATAAATTTACGAGACGTCTGTACCCCTGTCCCAAAACAACTAATTGGACTGAAGCCATTTAGCAAGGCGTCAGGTGAGGGCAACAACGCAGACAAAGTCAGCGCCTCCACAATTTTTTTGAGCTCGACTGCGTGTCACGTTGTCCAAGACTGATGCTGGACAGGGTACGAAATTCCCTTATGACTCACGTTAGTTGACGTTTCTTTCTTTAGCAGAGGGGGACTCAAATGGATTATGGTGAAGAATGGCAAGAACGTAGGCCGGACGTTTGTACAAGTTTTTCAAAATATCAGGTCTGTTTTGCATTGCCTAAATCCATTCTTTCCTTTATTTCCATTATCATATTTATTCTGCTGCTGTTTTTTTACACGTCGATTTCTAGCTTTTAGTCTTTAATTCTTTAAGATCTGGAAAATTTAAGAAATAATTCAACTCTTTTAAAATAGCCAGTACAACAATGCTACTATCTACCCCAAGTACTCTTTTGACGTTTTTATTAATATATTTTGGCCATGTATGTAAGGGTGCAGCTACTTAATGTATGTCGTCATAATGAGATTAAAACAAATAATAATTTACCAAGAACCTAAGGCCAAGCACGAATGAAAAAAAGACCATCCATGTCAACCGAGAGCAACAGTCGTAGTCCATAAGCTGTACATAAGCGTAGTCCATAGGGCTGTACTGCTGTCAGCTCACGCTATGACTTATAAGTAATTCTGGGAAACGGCTGTATAGTAATCAAAGTAGTTATTTTGTAAAGTTATAGCTTGCAGTTAGGAGTATGATCAAACGAATAATACTAATAATACAAATAAAAAAAAATAAAAAATAAAATAAAATAATAATCATAATAATAATAATAATAATAATAATAATAATAATAATATCACAGAAATAAATTAGAAGGGGGCGTTCAGTAGATTTAAATACGTTTGCTTGAAATCAGGTTGGTCCATTATGTAAGGGTCCCTTTTAATGTTATGTAACCTGGGAGATGCATGGCAAATAAGGTTCAACAAAATAGTAGCTGATGGATTTATGTTCTCGCCTTTGTTCTCTTTCTAAAATGGCTGGAAAATCGTAGAGAGTAACGTCAATGACATTTAGACATTATCCTCCAGCCGATCAAAAACAATAAAGTAAATCTTTATCTGGTGGTGGAACCTTTCATGTATTACAATATTTCCGATGTTTTGTCTTCTGAATACGAAATGTACATGTATATCGCACAGACTTTCAGAAACCTGACTTGTTCATTTGATATTAATTTCTTAATTTCACGGAAAGTAACCTTTTACTGAGAGCCTCGGAGGTATAGAATATTCTGATGTAGACACTGACTAAAGACTTGGCTCAAGAATATAAGCTTAAAAAACGGAGTTAGCTCTTGATATATTGTGTGCTGCAGTGACCCCTCCCCCATACACACATATACAAACGTGCATCACTTATGGCAAACACAATGATTATGTCCGTTTAGGGAAACGCGTTTCACCTCGGAGAGGTAGGATACCTGCACCAGGTAAATGAGGAAGGTCATGCCATTTAATAATAAGGTGCTGTATGGTGACTAAGCAGGCTGTGCAGCATTTATTATGTGGGGAAGCTGTCTAGCTGTCTAGCTTGCTAGCATCAAGTTTCAGCCACTATCGTACTGTAATCAGTGATATGGTCTGTTTGTCAGCGTTGAAAACTCAAGCATTATCTTTTCTTTTTCTGCTGTTTTCTCAGTTACAATGAACCTCCAAATTTAAACAGAAGGGACGTTTTTGTTTTAGTTTATTCTAAAACAAAAACGTTTCTAAAGCGAGAAAGTCCATGAAGTATATTAAAGTAAAATGATCTTTGAACACTAGTTATATAAAATGGGTAAAACCCCAAGTTTTTCTTAAAACTTGATTGTTTAAAAAAAAAACGGACTACATGTACTACATGTACAACTAGTGGTACAACTGTTTTAAGATACACATAAATAAAACAGATAATAATGTATAAAAGTTGCACACCGTCCTGATTTACAAGGCTACCTAAGAATAACCAGTGTCCTTCAGGTTTTCCACCTTAAATAACCATCAACATAAATTCTGCTCGAAAATGAGCGATAAAAATGAAACTATATGAAAATGAAATTATATTAAAGGATTCGATGTCATTTTCTGCGAACACCAGCAGTAGAGGACGCAAACATTCTCTTCAAGTGGAAATGAGAGCATAAGAGGCGCACTGCATTGTACAGATCAATATATAACACTTTCTATTGCTAGTCTAACGGTGCATGAATGAAAATGTACCAGAACCTTAGAATAGATAGAGTGTTAAATAGAGTCGAACAGTTCATTTTATTACCATCACTCACATATCTCAAAAGCTAATAACCCGTGAAAAAGAGAATATGAATGCATCTCGAAAAATCACCTCACACATCAAGCATTTCCACCGTATTGGTTATTAGTGTTTGATGTGCCAATGTGTTTGTGTTTTTTTTTCTTTCTCTCTCTCTTAGTTTCAAAAAGATTTTTGGCCACTCACATGTCCGTTCGTGGTTCGCACGCACGCGCACCAAAGCCCCAGCATGAACGCTCTCCTGCACACCCCCGGGGAGGGAATGTAAACACTGCAAGCTATTGCATGCTGCTTTAGTGCACAGGGCCTAGATAATGCAGCATTTCAAAATTATGCACGCTGTATTATTATTTTTCATTTTCATTTTATTATTTTATTGTCGATCGATTGAGGCAAAATCGGAATTCCAAAATCACCCCCAAGATGCACTTGAGTTCACCAACTAAGAAATATCTACATGAATCGCTTTTTTTATTAATTCTAGCGTGGCCTTTGTTTCAAGGAGTCGAAATGACGACGTCATGTGCGAGTCAAGAGTTTTATTTATTTATTTGTTTGTTTGTTTATGCATGTCGTTTTAAAATCTAATTTTACACATAACCCACCGTTAATATATTTTGCCAAAAAATTAATACATCGCAAAATCTCTAATGACCAATCCGCAATATAAAAATTCGTCACCCAAACAATCCGTGTGGCGCAGTGGAGTGTGTGAGTCATGATAGCTGATGCGATCTCTGCCTAATGGGGCGCTCAGGCGGGCTGAAGTAGGAACAAAGCCCAACACTGACTCTACATTTCAGTCTGAAGCCCTCCCCCTTACACCCACCCCCAACTTCTACAAACTGCTGGATAGAGGATAATTAGGCACCACAATTAAGTAACCTCAACAGTTTAGAGAGCAGGACCACGTTGGTAAATAAATCCGTCACGACTTGTCGTTTTTCACGCGAGCATCAGTCTACACGAGGGATCCGGTCGAATAGGCTCGAGCTGGACCCGCTAGAAAATATAATTACTTGGGGAGGGGGACAAAATTGGTTTGTCTTAGTGAATTAGGCGACGCAAACTAAACAGAGGCTAAAATGTGACCTGATTCAATTAGACTAGGAGAATATCGAGTTACTGGAGTTGTGAGAATGATTCCCATTGGTCTGACGTGTAGATTACACTCTAGGAGTTAAATCACTGGTGCACATTTACATACTTTGAGACCAGGGAACAAGACAAATAAACAAGCAAACACAAACAGACTACTCAAACTTATTTCAGTTTCATGAAATATATGAAAACAATTTCAGAACTATTACCCTGTTTTCAAAAGCTGAAAAATTTTCAGTCAGGCAGTTCGAGAAACAAAAGCTTGCAGGCACGTTTGGGTTTTTTGTTGGTGTACGTTTAATTCTTTAATATTGTACGAAATGTAACCAAACATTATTTGGAAAAACTAAAATTTACATAACCCTACCAACGCATTGCTCCATAAATACCGATTAGGCCTACCTCTAACATGAGTTACCGGTCCGTTACATGCGGATAAATATGGAAAACTGAGCTATATACAAGTAATAATTTCCTGCGACTGGCATTTGCAATAGACAGATATTAGCTTTATATTTCGTCACTTACATAAACAAGATTGACACGGAGTTTCAGGCTTTCACTACACAATTTATCGACATGACATTAAATAACAACAACTGTGCTACTCAGACTGGACTTGAGACGAAATGTTGCACTGGATACAAAAGCACATTAATACTAATAATCGGTTAGGTAAACGTGTAGACGGTATAATACTGAGTAAATTCACATTTGGTACACATTAACTATAACATTCTTTGCAGTCAAGACTAATCATCGCAATATTCGTAAAGCCATCTCATTTTTCCATATATCTAGGGACCCCCCACAAAAAATCCCTTAAAACTGTTTTATGACTATTTACAAAATAAAATATTACATTTGAAACTAGGTAAATTTTTATGTACAAAAACAGGATTTGACCTGCCAGTGGCATGCAACTGATCTCCGGTGTATTCAGTCTTTCCCTCAAAAAAGTGTAATAAAAAATACAAAACAAAAAGAAATAAAATATGTATGTGTATGCATATTGAGGGAAAGACTGTTAAGCTGGTTGTCGCCTGGCACCACAGCCATGCACTGATCATTTTTTTTGCTATACAGCCAGTTAACCCCCCCAAAAAAAATCACACACTTGAGGTCCTTCATTCTGTCCTTTTATCTCACACACACACTGTCTCTCTTTAGGTCCTTGCGATCGCTGACTTTTTTGAGTCTTTGATTTTTCCAAGCAGTTAGTTCTGCAGTCTCTGTTTTCTTTCTTTCTTTTTGAAAATATTTACACGTACCATTCGTTAAAATTTGACGACAGGGTGCTGTGAGTGGTCGTGTGGTGCACCGTGGACGAGGCTGCCGGGGATATGGAGCTGCTGCTCTGGTTCTCTGTGGACGGAGAGACGATGGTGGGAGGCGTGGAGGACTCGTAGCCTGAACTGGCAGCAGGGGACGGTTGGGATCCCTGGGACGAAGACTCGTGTACCTAAAAAGTAAAAGACAAAGCAGGGGATTCAAATTCGGTCGCAATTGCGTGTTATGTCATCATTATGAAAAAAGTATATGTAATAAATTACTCAAATTACACTCTGACTTAGCCGAGTTTGCAAAAAAATAAATAAATACAAAGGGGGAAATATCTTGTTTAACTCGAGAAAAATTATGGAAGGAAATTTTCACAACTCAAATAAATGACTTGGTATTCTTGCTTTTGTCCCCCTACCTTCATGTGTTTCCGAAGGGAGCTGGGGTGTGTGTACGATTTGTCACACATTTTGCACAGATAGGGCTTATCTGACGTGTGGACGTGCATGTGTTTCTTTCGGTCGCTGCTGTTAGCAAACCGTCTGTCACAGCCGTCAAACTCACACTTAAAAGGTTTTTCTCCTACAGCAAAGCAAAACACAAAACCATACATTAATTTCAACCAGAGAGCCACGTTCAAACACACTGTCCTGAAAATAAACAACATCGCCCACCGTGGTGGCAAGTTCTTGCTCTGAGAAAAAAATAAACAGACATTATTAAATGATCCTGATAAAATTACTGACTTTTTTTCATCAAAGTTATTATGACAATTTACATTTTATAGTTAATGCACATATTTTACTTTAGGAATTGCACTTAAAACAATATTGTAGAATTAATCTACTAAAATGTAGCGCTAAATTTTAAATTGTTATTATTTGTTATTGTTGTTGTTATTATTATTATTGTTTTTTATTGTATTATTATTATTAATATTATTGTTAATGATAATAATAATAATAATAATAATAATAATAATAATAATAATAATAATTTGTTGTTGTTTTTTTGCCAAAGTATTCACTCTAGATCACAACTCCGGTCCTCTTACCTGTGTGTGTCCTCTTGTGAATTTTCAGGTTTTCTGATCGCGCGAACACTTTGCCGCAGCCGGGAAACGGACACGGGAAGGGTTTCTCTCCCGTGTGCACGCGGATGTGGTTCACAAGTTTGTATTTGGCCTTGAAGGGCTTCCCCTCCCGCGCGCACTCCTCCCAGAAGCAGATGTGGTTGCTCTGTTCGGGTCCGCCGACGTGCTCCACAGTGAGATGCGTAACGAGCTCGTGCATGGTGCTGAAAGTCTTGTTGCATGATTTCTTGGGGCTGCTCAGTTGCTCGGGCTCGACCCACTTGCAGATGAGCTCCTGCTTGATGGGCTGCCGCATGTAACGGAAGAAGGCGCCGGCTCCGTGGTGCGCGGCCGCCACGTTCACGGCTCCGTAGCCGTGGAGAGGCGCGGGGGCGTAGTGCTCGGGCCGCGGGCTTGCGGCCACGTGGCCGTACTGCTCGGCGGCGGCGCGGCCGTACACGTCGCCCGAGAAACCGAGGCGCATCTGTCCGTTGACGACGTTGGGCGCCGCCTGCTCGTGTAGCCCGGGGAAGAGCAGGTGGCTCGCCGCGTCCGAGGGCGCGTGAGGTGCTGCGAAGCTTCCGGCGGCGGCGGCGGCTGCAGCGGCAGACGCGAAGAGGCCGTGCTGCGCACCCGCCGCATCTCCGAAGCCACGGTTACGGAATAGGAAGTCCCGCGTGGAGTTGAAAGTAGAGTAAGAGCCCACGTGGCCCGCGTGGTGGTGATGCGGGTGATGCGGGTGATGTGAGTGGTGTGGGTGACCCAGGGCAGCCGCGGCGGCGGCATAACCGGGCGCCTGCGACGAGAACGCCGTCGCCTGGCTCGAGCCGAGGTCGTGCGAACTGGGGTTCAGCTTGAAGGCGCCCATGCCATCGGCGAACGGATTTATCCCCAAAGCCACGTCCCGGTCCGTCACCTCGCCTGTTGAGTGATGTCTGGAGGAGCCGAAAGTAGTCACTCCAATGGCTGGGTACTGCGCTCCGGCGTCCAGCAGCATCTTCAGCGTCTGCGGCGACCGAGAGAGCGAGGGAAACACACTCGCGCGTGCACACACACGCACACACTCCCCTCTGGACGAGTCTGTCTCTGGCTTAGGGTGTGTTTTTGACTCGGGCTTAAAGCGGGCTACGCACACACACAAAAAGAGAGAGATCTCTTAGATCCCCTTCCTTTCGCTATTTACTTTCTTGTTATTGTTTTGCTGTTTTTTACCT
This sequence comes from Ladigesia roloffi, assembly GCA_037577295.1. Lineage (NCBI taxonomy): Eukaryota > Metazoa > Chordata > Actinopteri > Characiformes > Alestidae > Ladigesia > Ladigesia roloffi. The sequence continues at coordinate 2,768,620 of JBBKCR010000006.1, read as the reverse complement.
CTCTCTGTCTTTCAGCCCAAAGGAATCTCCTCCAAAAAAGTCCGGCCCGTCCAATGCGTGGCGCAAATCATGTGCGGTTTTCTCGTCTCGTGCTGTTTTTTTTGCGGTTTGCCTTTCCCGCGGCGCAACTTTTCACCTCCTCAGTCAGGCGGTGAGCTCCAGACTGATAGTCGCAATCATTCCTGCAGATAAATGAATTGAAAAGACAACACAGTCCGACCCCTGATGAATGGGGGGTGGGGGGAGGAAAAGAGAACGGACGGGATGGAGAGGAGGGGGATGAGGAGGGGGCAGCACGTGACCCCATGCCCGGACTACCATTGGAGAGGGTGAGCGCTCCCCCTGCATCTCATCCCCTCCCTCGACTACCGCTCATTTACCGAATAACTGTGCGATTGGTCCGCGCGCATCATCAATTCGTACTAGTCAGGTTGCATGACTGCATTTTTCGGGATGAAATTTGGAAAAAATAGTTGGGTTTGCATGCATGCGCTTCAGCACAGGGTGTTGTTGTGCCCCTTTCACCGATTGCCCCTGCACAGTTAGTCCAGTGAGCAGTCACATGCACTTTCAGTAAACACTGTGACATTTAGTATTAAGAGACCTAAACACATGTACCTGAAAATATTTAACCCTGCCACCTTTACCTTATTAAGTTCTCCACACCGATCTAACTAGTATGTTTACTGACTAATGGGAATCCGAGCCAGACCACAGAACACACCTTTCTTTATTTTTATTTGAATTATGTCTCTTTTTTCCATTAAATGTGGCCAGTTTATATAACCGGCTCTCATTGTGAGTCAGGGACACCAGATGTGTACATGTGTGGTATTTGACTATAAAGAAATAAGAAATGTTCCATTTCTGTTGTTATGAGAGCCCAAGTACACAACCGCACTCTTACTTTAGTTACCCGTGTTTACACTTTGGATCTTAATTTTGTGTAAGTATGCGGTTGTGTGTGTAGCTCCAGTAAGAATATGCATGCCTTAGTATTTTTTTCTTTTTTAATGACATTTCCCGGCTATCTATTCGACAGCTTGCATACTGCACGCCTAAAATCTGTGACTACTTGGCTGTTGGTGGGGTTTACGAACTTCATATAATATCCACCCTCGTTAGCGTATAGTATTGTGAACGCGCGATTTGCTCTTTCCATTTTTTCATCAGTTTTTTTCTGCGAGAGCGCGAGGCCGTATTGTATCACCCTTGCGTGCTCTTAAAGTTGTGGATTGTCGAAAGAATCAAGTGGGATTTGTGGCACTCTCTGCAGGAAACCGTGAGCCTGGAGTTCAAAGACCTACGAGCCATCAGAATAAAATCCGGACTGTAACCTTCTGTTTCATACATTTTTCCAACTCATTCCAGGGCGAAGGAGAAAGTGTGTGTGTGTGCGTGAGAGTGAGAGATAGAGAGAGAGAGAGAGAGAGAGAGAGAGAGAGAGAGAGAGAATGAGGGAGCGTGCGACTGTTA
>JBBKCR010000006.1:2702281-2712718 GCA_037577295.1 Ladigesia roloffi | reverse complement strand
GGTGTCTCTGAGACCTATCCTGACCCCATCTGCAGATGTTTTAATAAATCTTTCTTATGATTCAATTTGAGCAAAAAAGGACTCTTGTTTTTTCTTGCTGTGAATCTTTGGCACCTGGGCAATTCTTTCTGGCTTAATGGAGAATTTCCCCAACACCTCCATCATGGGCCATCAAAGCACACGCAGCAAAAGAATCATTGCCTCTAAATGCAGAACTGAACGCCAAAGGAAATCCTTCCTACCCGTGGCCATAAGACTGTTCAACTCTTCCTCATCCTGTAGGTGATTTTCTCTGGACTGGTATTAACGTCAATTGGTTTCTCACTCTGAGCAAAATTACTCTTTACTCTTACCTACTCACCGGTATACTATTGAATGTGTCATCCCCAATCACATGCTGCTAACTTCGCTTGCACTCAGGGAGCACACAGTATGTCACTTTCAGAACACCGGAACCATACACTATGTCACTTTTTAAACTAATTGAAATAGTGATATTTTATTACTGTTGCCTTAGTTATGTTCTCACTTTGTTAGGTTATTTGATATTTTATTTTGCACTATTCTATTGTTCTGTTCTTTTGAACCCTTATTTACACCTATCCTATTTTTATGTTTGCACCATGTATATAGATGTATATTTGTAAATAAATTTTTGCTTTGATAAAATAAAACTTTCTCAGTGTTGTTTCTACTGTTTTATAGAAGGGAACAACTATTTTATATGTTAGAGGGGTCACAAAGCAAAAAATATTACTGTCAAAGACACTGTTCTGCTTGAAATGTCTCTTTCACAAAAAGCTTGTTTTTTTTGGTCAAAACAGGCATTTTTGGTGAAACCAACCTCTCTTCTAGAGCTGATTGCTAAAGAATGGAAAAGGGTCGAAACTAATGAAAGATGAAAGAAGAAAGTCTACTCTTCCTTTTGGTGGGTTTGGGGTTTATATGGTCATAACACACAATTTTCTGTGGCTCTTCAAAAATTAGTAAAAATGCTCAAAAACTCTGGCAGTGGGGAGTTCCCTGATTTAAGAACAGCTGGCAGTCAATGAGTTAACAGGACTGACAATAATATGGTTGATGGTTTGTCCACAGTCCCACAGCGACCTTTTGAGGCCACACACTGGAACTGTGACAGGCCCCCAAATGGTGCCACTCTAGGGCAACTAAACTGGGAGGATGAGGGAAAACCAAAGTCCACCTTCCAAAGTGGTGGTGGATTAGAAAGAGAGGCTGGGGCTGGAGCTGGCACCAGGTTGGGAGCCATGGCTTCTGGAGCTGGCAATGGGATGGGAGCCATGGCTGCTGGACCTGGCACTGTGGTGGAAGCCACGGCTGGTGAATCTGAGGCCAGGGCAAGATTCACGGCTGGTGAGGCTGAGGCCGGGGCACAAGCCACAGCTGGTGGACCTGATGCTGTGGCAGGCATCTGGAGCTGGGGCGGTAGCTGCAGTTGGTGAATCTATGAGGTACTAGGTGCCACGGCCACCGAGTCGCGAGTCCAGGATCTGCCAGACAGTGTAAGCAGGACCACCGTCAATTATCCAGGGCAGAGGAGGAGCTGGAGCCTGGGGAGACAGAGGCGAGGAGATAATGGATTTTAGTTGTGACATGTAAAATCCACAGGGAGGCAGGCAGCAAGAGCCGGAAGGTGACAGGGTTAATCCACTTGATGACCTTTAAGGGGCCAATGAAATGTGGTGAGTTTTTTGGGGTTCTGTGCAGAGTTTAATGTTTCAGGTGGAGAGGTAAACCTTGTCACGAAGTGGAAAAATCACCCCTGATTAGATAAGGTACCTGGATGTCCTGCCAAGTCAGAGGAGTGACCCCACTGAAGAACCTCCTGCCGAAGTATGCGTGGCACATTTAGACTGGGTGGTGTGCTGTGCGGAGGTGGTTCCAAGGTGTGCGCCCGGCAGAATTTGTATTCTAACCCCAAACCGGAGAGGAGCCAAGGTGAGCTGTGGAGGTAGGGCAGGTTTAGGGTCCATCTGGGGACCCTCAGTCTGGTGCTGGTGTGAGAGGTCATCAGCCTTGTTATTCTTAGACCGTTGGAAGTTGAATTGTTCAAAGATCATCGTCCACCGCACCTGCCTGGGGCTGAGCTGCTTGGCAAGCCAAATCGTCATGAGGTTTTGGTGATCAGTCCAGACTATGAACCAGACCATGGAGCCAGTGACACCATTCCACTTGGGCAAACTTGATGGCCAACAACTCGCGGTCCCCTACCCCTTATCATTGTTGAGTTGGAGGGAACTTCCTAGAGAATGTGAGAGGTAGGCTCCTACGCCAACATCAGAGGCATCCACCTCAACAATGAACGGCTTGTGGGGTCTGGTTGGAGAAGGATGTGCTGGTGAAGGGACAACAGAGAGTCTTAGCAGAAGTGGTGAGAGTGAATCATCTGAGCTGCTGTTTGGTGAGGCTGTCTGAGGTGCTGCAGTTGAACTGAAGCCCCAGATGAATCACCAGTAGAAATGTTTGAACCCCAGAAAATGTTGGCAGGTGTTTGAGCGTCACACAGAACGCACAGCCACCAGCTTCTGAGGATCCATGGCCACAACCTGAGAAGAGCTGACGAAGCCAAGGAATTTCATGGTGTGCTTACAGAACAACTGATGGACCAGCAACCTTGTCAGGACCGCTCTGACGTGTTGGATATGTACAGCTTTGGTGCGGGAATATATAAGAATATCGTCCAAGCAGACAAAGCACCATTTGCCTAAGAGGTTCCGGATGAATAAAATTTTGGAAGGCAGCCGGACTATTGCCCAATCCAAATGGCACTACTAGGGTCTCATAGAGGCCTTTGGTGGTTATGAACGCCGCCTTCCACTCATCACATTCTCTAATGCGGACCAGATTGTAGGCACTGTGGAGGTCCAGTTTAGAGAAGATGGGAGCACCAGAGGTAGCGTGACGTAAGAGCCCAGTCACGGATACATGAGGGAGCTGGTTAATCACGCGTATGTTCTGAGAGCACTCCAAAAAGGCGTAAATATTCCCACCAAAGGAACCTGCATGCTCTCACACACACACAGAGGTAAGAGAGAGCAACTCGTGTTTACTCACAGTACCAGAGTGAAAGTTGACACTTTTTTGGGGCATGATGGATGCACAGGCGTGGACTTTCATGAAATGAGAAGCTTTATTAATCAAGGCAACAGAATGAAACAAAACCAGGCACGGGGGGCAGACAATGGTAACAATGAAGGCAGACACAGTCTTACAAGGTGAGTGTAGGTTAATTCTCCACACAACATCTACTCAAAGAGTATTTAAATCACTGGTTAAATACTAACAAGTATTGCTCATGCAAGTAAAGAGTGTGGTGAATCTATTAAAATAATTGAATGGATGGATACATGCAGCTGCATAAATGAAGGTGTTTTGCCATTTGTTGCCCCATTAAACACATACATTCAGATTGCAGCATGAATTTCATAGGTGCAAGCAAGGAACTGGGATATTTTAATAAAGCAAAAGAGCCTGAAGTACAGAAATTGGTTAGAGACAAGCCTTGTACTTGGTAATTCAATCCACTTCACACCTCCCACATGGGGTGTGCTTGGGTGCAGATGATCGGTGTAGTGAGGAGATTACTGGACACCATTGATGTGTTTGCAAAAGAAGGCACAACTACACGTGGTAATGTTAACCCCTCAAATCTATTTACAAAGCACACACTCCAAAAAACATTTAGACCCAAGTAATTAAACACTCAAAATTCGTCAGACATGAAGCAATGCTCTCAGCACCTTCAAACACAATGCATCACTTAAAACTGGCATAATGCATTTGTACACACTTGTGCCATGTGTATTTGCAGATGACACCCTTGAGTGTGCATATATCAGAGCACCCCGGTGACCACACCCACAGATCCTTCTTATGCAACAGTTGACATAGTGGAGCAGTGATAGCACAGTAATGTGATAGGAACTTCAGGTAGTAGGCTGTCATCTCTAAAAAAAGTACTTACTTGTATTAAAATATTTACTTGTATGAGGCAAGCTGTGTTGCTGAGCTAGGGTCAGGCATGGCCAGTATAGATTCCAAGTTTGACTGAAGTGGGGAGATGCCATCTGCTGACAACCAAAAACCAACATAACTCAATGGCCAGTGCAGAGAAAATGTTGAGGGTCAGTCTATGTACAGTTGGGCTGAAAATGGCCATGCCTGGTATGGAACATAACATCTATCTTGATGCAACACAGGTCTTGTTGTCTTTCCAATGACTGAAGAACCAGACTACATATATACATATTCCAGTTATGTTGCGAACTCTGAAGTCTGGAATCTTGCCTCATCTAGGGAATGCCTCTTAGAGTAATTCGTGGAAACAGCTGTAGAGCCTCGCTGACAATGTTTGGTACTACTGGAGACAGAATACCTTCTTACTCTGCAGACCTGTCGCAATTTGACCACAACTCGGCCTGAATTTCAAGGAGACCTTGTATTGTTGAGATGCACAGACAGCTCAAAATGATTGGCCAATGGCACTTGTCTCTTTAAAAAAATGAAAAATAAGATGAATCTGAACCCTCCTGCACTTTTGGATGGAGTTTGGCTTGCTGGTAAATGGGTGTTAGAAACACACACGCACACACGCACACACACACACACACTACAATTATTATACCCCTGGGATGTAAGAGATGCAAGGAAGAGGAATGGAGAGCTAAATCCGCTGAATTACTAATTGAAATGTTTGTTGTTTTGTTTGTTGATGGAAGTGGACATGTTTCTGTTTATTTTTATGTGTTTGCGTTTGTGTCCATGTTTTTTTTATGCATCATTTGAATGCACAGGTTTGGTTGAGTGTGCAGTTTTGGACAAATAATTGCTGATAATTCATGTTTAGAACTGCTTTTACTACAGTAACATCTTGAGAGCCAAATGGTATAACAAGATCTGTAGGCATTTATCAAACACATTAGAGTTAGTATTGAGATTGGTACTCAGTACTGGCAGATGCATGTAAATGAGGAATCCGTACTAGTGTATCCTTAAATGTCAGTGAGTGGCTATAAAATGTCTTAAAAGCCATTTTAATGTCATTTCCTGTAGCTAACCTGCTTGGCATAACTACCTCTTTCAGCAACTGAATAAAGCACTTGCTGATTGTGGCCCAAATCAGCGGCTCTCACATTTTGCTGTCATGTAAATCCTGGATGAATGGATCATGACATCTTAAATGCAGAAAATGTTAGTCCTGATCAGTCCTGTGGCACTAAATTTCAAGTGCCACAATTAAAAAAATGTCAGCTTTATATGACATATTTATCATTTGAGTGATAGATATATAATTTGAATCTCTTTACTCAAGTTAAAATGCTGTCCTCCTTACTCAGACTGAAAAAGTTGTCCCCATGCTAACTGGCATGTCATTATGAGGATTTAGTTGGCTGGGAACAACCCTTTCAAAATGAGAGCTGGGTCTTTTTGAAAAACTGGGGGCAAAACTTAAAAAGGAAAAATACAAAGGTGAGAACAATATTAGTAAGGTTGCGGGAAAATTAAAGTTGCAATTAACATTCAAGCAGACATTAATGGGCAGGATTTAATTTACTAAAAATGGAAGGCTTTATATAAACACATGTTTAAAATATAAAGACACATTAAGTAAACAAGTCTAGAAGTCTAACTTTGTCTATGAAATGGGACTTCAAGCAAAATCATCTGCCAAAGGATGTTGGAATAATATACATAACTATCAGTAATGGGAAGCATTGTATTCAAAACTCCATCATTAACAAAGGTGATGGTGCTTTAATGAATTTTCCCTGTCCTATTAGCTCTGAATGAACTTAAGTCAGGCTAAACCTTTGAGACTGCATGTGCTACAGAACCACTGCCATTCAATGATTAGCTGGTCAATCTGTTCAGGAGGAATTATGTAGCGACATGAAAACACCAAAATTATTTATAAGAGAGAATTTAATTCTATTAAATCTACATCACTGAACACAGTTTCACAGGTCATGCAATATGCAGTGCCTAGAATTAAATTAATAATAATAATTTCAACAACAACAACACCAATATAATTGTAATGTAAATTCTACAAACATTTCCACATGACAGGATAAGCTAATCAACCACATTGTACTACATTTTCTGGAATTTTTTTTTTCCTTTTTTTTGTTATTTTGTTGGCGTACATAACCAATTGCATTTGGTGTTCAGCTGCATTTGATTTGTTAAAGAAATGATCATGAAGGGTGGGCAGAAGGCAGTTGAAAGAGAATATTGTGTTTAAGAATCACATTCTAAATGAGCTTATGTAATACAGTCCATGTGCCAAGTTACATTTAACAACATTTACCAAAAATGGGTATCAAAACAAATGTACACGAAGAGCTGGCTTTTATCATTTAGTTGGCAGTGCTTTCCACTGACAAGTTCAAAACAATTCCCAAAATGTTACAAAAAACCCCAAAAGAACACACAAAAAAAAACAAAAAACAAAAAACAAAGCAATAAGGCACCATCAAAAAAAAAAGAAAAAGAAAAATAAGATAACCTTATTGTTCAGAGATAGGAAAACAAAAAAGAGGGAAAAATACATATAAATTTAATCCACCTGGTACAAAAAGTATAAAAGGCAAAATAAAAACAAGCTACATCATCCTGGAGGAGGCTTCCGAGGAAAAATGTCCCAAGTTTTGCTTTTGTCGACGTCCTCGGTTATTCTTGGGGCATTTCCTAGAAATAAATCAGTGAGAATTGATGAGCACTTCTATTTTCCTTAGTCCAGTTTGATGTGGCTGATGTACTGAGTGCTCAGTTTAAGTGCAATTATTGTCACTAACCTGGTGATGCACATCACGACAGCTACAATAACTGCTATCTGGACAGCTCCAATGATAGCAGCTATAAGAACATAATGCAATTTCTGGCCACTTGGCACCACATACAAAATATTAAAGTCTGCAGCCTCCTCACACTGTGGGCCTGTGTATCCAGAATCACACCTAAAGAAATACACAGCAGTTACTAGACCCGATCAAATACACTGTGGTAAAGTGTTCATTTGCAAAGATCTTTGCCAAGCACTATCCCAGTCCAAAACACAAGTGCTTACCGACAAGAGGCAATGCCATATTTGAATTCACATTGGCCGTGAACACAAAAGTGCACATAATCATCAGTACATGGAACTGGCATCCAGCCATATCCTTTTCCTTCTCCAGGGTCTGCTGGGTCTAAAATATATATATAAAACAACATATTTCACAAAAATATATCTTCAATTTAATTCACATAAAACAATGAAAAACTATTTTATTGTGCCAATTACAAAAACAGTGCCTGCCTATTAACAATGAACAAAGTAATTATGCTTACCAAAAAAATCAGGCTTGTAGGACAATCCATCATCAGCCTTTTTTCCTTTGTCTTTATCTAAAAAGGGTTCGGCAATGTTTAGTGAATTGTAAGAAACATTCAAATGTAAGCACCAAAGCAAAATATTAATCAGAAAGACCTTACCAGGGCACTTTCCCAGGTGTTTGACATCTATTTGTTCCTGCTTCAAACATGATGCCTCCCTTACAAGACATGGGTTGTTATAGGAGTTTCCATCTGTTCCACACACTGGGTTCTCATTATGCCCACTACAGTCAATTTTACACGAACACCTAGCAAGAAGTAAAACATTCTGAGATTCAATTTTGCACCACAATACCAAACTAATAAAGGCTAAGTGAAAAAGTAAGAAATGTTTTCTGTTATGGTTTCGTTCTAATACATGGTGCCCTCTAGTGGCTCTCCTCCATCATACCTTTTTCAAATTCTCACAGCAATATCTGAAAGATCTTTCTGTTTAGGTTAAAAAATAATTTGTGATTCTAATCCAAAAGCAATACTGATTTAATATGTTACTGTTACAAATAAGGCGTTTTGATAGAGGAGTTGATAACTAATTCTTCTTAAATTTGGTAAGACTTTTGTTTGGTTCAGTGTATGTGGTTAACAATGTGTAACTCTATTAAATATAACCCTAAACCTGTAACAAAATTTGCAGGTAAAAAGTTTAACAATTAAAGCAACTGTAGAAAGTCAAGAGGAGCATTATTTCTTCAGAATGCTGAATTTGGTGGAATCCTCTTTACACTTATTCAATTGCCCTGTCAAAAATGCTTTTTTTACTAAATAAAATCCATAAATACACCCTATTGTCAAACAAAGTACCACTGGGAAACCTACTTATAAACTGAAATGTAAATGAGAAAATAAAATTGGCTTTGTCTTAAAGATTAACCTAACACATAAAATAAAAAAAATACTCACGAGTCTTCATCCTCTGCATCCTCATCACATTCAGCACCATACTTGCAGTTGCTACATTTACTTAGTTTCTTTCCTGAATCTGTGCCTGATCCCTCATCATCTACAAGATATTATAAAATACAAATTCAGTCATATTTGACAACAGCATAATGCATGAAAATACAGATATGGATTTTACATTACATGTATAGTAAAATATACTAATTCATTGCTATAAATATCATATTACCCAATCCTACTTCCTCCTTTAAAACACATAAAAATTCAGTACTTTTCATCAACACATTTCATCAACCATTAAAGGCCATTAAATGGCTCAGCCCTCCCTGTGAGAAAGGAATAGAAATATTTGCTGGTGCAGGTTGCAATCAGAGAAGGGTTTTATTATAACCAGAGAGAAACAGAAAAACTGGCTCAAGGGCCTGAAAGCGACTGTGACACAGACCGTTGTGGGTTGAGACGTGGAGTGGGCTCGTTTGGGAGCTGAACGGGTTAGTTCAAGAGCTGAACGGGCTGGTGCACAGACCACCATGGGTTTGGGAGTTGACTGAGCTGGCTCCAGTGGCAAGCGACGCATTGGGACCTCCAGCAGCTAGTGGCACGCTGGGACCTACCAGTCTTTTCCTTCACCTCTCCCAGCGGCCCGGTCTCATGGTCTCCGTCTCCTCCGGGACCTTCTTGCTACCTTGGAACTAGGAGTGGTAAGGTTTGCGGGGCCAGAACCACTGACGGATCTGCTCCAGCCATACACGACCTCGTCCTTCTACGAGCTTGAGTACCTGGTAAACTCTGCGAAAGCAGGACGATCCCCACAGTCCTCAGTCCCAAGGTAGCGAGAAGGTCCCAGAGGGGATGGAGACCATGAGCCTGATCCATGGTGGCGTCCATGCCAATCATCACCCGATCAACCCCGTCAGTCCCTGCTGCTCTCACACTTCAGGGAAGTGAGGGAAGCTGGTGAGAAAGCTGCAGAGATTGAAAGTTTCAAGTTCTCCTCCGAACTCCAAAAGTCCAAGTACCAGGTGTACTGTTCTTGCCGCTGAGCCCTGTGCACCTTGGGGAAAGGGCAAACGGGGCTCAAGCATGTTGTACATTGTTAATAGCACCATGACGGCATATATGCTTAGCTGCTTGAGGACCTGGGAGTTTATGCAATAACTGATGGGACCTCTCTACCCCAGAAAATCTTTCCAGAAAGGTCCATAGTCTGAAGTACAGTCTGATTATTCTGGAGGTCAATCATATTTAGCGCAAGGGCAGTAATACTTTCGAATTAAGGATTTGAAGTTACCTAGTGAAAGCCTGCCTTGAACCGCCCTGAGACCCTGTGCAGATAATAATCAAATTCTGAAAAACTTAAGTTTGGTTGCAGTTGCTTTTGCTCAAGCAGAACAACTAGCTAAAAGTTGAGGGACAAATAACGCTTTCACATGGGTGACATAGGTAATGCATTTTTCCCTTCAGTTAATTAAAAGTCACATATTGTTTCCTCATGTTCTCATTGTTGTATGTTACATTTTTTAGGAGGACCTAAAAACCTTTAATATGACGAATGTACAAAAATGTAGAAAAACAAACTACATGACACCCACTCCAGTGAAAGTTCAGTACTCTAATTTTTTTCATAATTGTAGCTTTGGAAAGCAGTCTCAGAAGCCAGTCTCACATCCCCCCCAAAAAAGAAAAAAATGGACACAAACTCAAAATAGACACCGAAATGCAGTCCTTTATCAAACAATATGCTGACTTATGAAATTAAAAATTAAAACAATTAAGGTATTTTGATCTAAGAAGAGAACTGCTATTCAGAGTATATTCAAATTCTATGGAAACAGAGGAATTTTTACCTTCATCACCAGATCCTGAGCTGCTGTCTGTGAACAAATGAGAAAGTCATTACGTGTCAGCATTTTGCTGGACATTATGGTGAGCTTTTGTTTTTTTTAAATGGCCCCTTAAATCTGGATTAAACTGAGTCTGTAATGCCATTGAAATCCACTTAATTGACAAAATCTGTGTATTTTCAAAATATTTATACTTAAATTATAGAGTGTAAATAAGCTGTTGCTTAATAACTGCTTCAGCTGGAACTGTGGTAAGCCTGATTAATTTAATTCTGCCTTTTTCTACCTAGGATTGCTA
>JBBKCR010000006.1:2660819-2674049 GCA_037577295.1 Ladigesia roloffi | reverse complement strand
ACCTCTGCCATCATTTTAAGTGGGAGAACTTGCACAATCGGTGGCTGACTAAATACTTTTTTTCCCCACTGTATGTCTATATTCAACAGCAATGACATAAATGCAATTTTGAATTCTATAACCCCTTTAAATGCCCTTTTCCGCTCAGCATCCAAGTGTTAGATTGGGCAAGTATTTATAAAAGAAGTCATGGAAATTCTATATTTTGGTCAGGGCAAATCATGGAAAATTTAGAGAATTTTAAGTCTGACTAAGGGTGGGAACTACTAATGCTAGTATGCTGTTTTTGAAAAATTTAGGCTTGCATATGATTTGTTGTTTTGCTTTTAGTGTATTTTTTTATTGTTTTTGACAGACTGTTTGTCAGGATGGAGGCGGTGATGAGGCGGATGATGATGAACAGCAGGTTGTTTTTACTTTCTCAATAAACCTGAACTAAGGAAAAACTGAATAATCAGTCACTCTGAGTTTTAGGTCACTGTGTAAAGGATGAACTGATTTTCAGCTTTGTGACACGACATATTTTTGCATATTAGGCCGAGTTTGATGCTATGCTGCAGGAGTTTGCTGGAGAAGGAATTCCTATTATAGCTTCAGCTGTTCCAGCAGAAACTTTCTATACTCACCTCAACGACCTTCTGCCGCTCATTATGAACAAAGCTGTGAGTGTCTTTCCCTTTCCTTACTCCCTTTAAACAGACAAAGCTGCAAGTATAATGCATCTCTTTCTGACATGCAGAAATCCTCCTGCACTGTGGCAGACCGCTCCTTCTCTTTGGGCACACTTGCTGAGACCCTGCACTCCCTAGTAAATGTGTCTGGAGGCAGGGCAGTTGCAGGGCGGTTATCCAACCGCATGCTGCCAGTGCTTGTGGCTGGGGTGAAAGATGGTGACGCTGAGGTGCGAAATAACAGCGTGTATGGCCTGGGAGCTCTTGCTCAGGCTGCTGGACCCATTGTCTCTTCGTATCCTTTGCTAATGTGTGGATTTGAAAAATATGTATTGCTTTCAAAATAATTGTAGGTCAGTAAAAATTATGAAAAACTCGGATCACTGTTATGAAAATTAAAGCTTTGATTGTATTAGATAGTTATGTCGAAACAGATTCAGTATGTTCAGTATGTAAGCTGCAAATTTCAAAGAATTTAGGCCTCTATCTGTGTTTGGGTTTGAAACTTACTAAAAGTAGTTTCAGCATAGTGTGGAAGAGGAACAGTTAATGTCTAGCTTAGTTTTAACATAATGTCCTTTTAATGGTGCTAGCAAAATTCAGTTCAGTTATGTATGCAGATACTGTGCGTTGGTTTTGCCACATTTTATTCTTCTTAACACCTGTCTTACAGTGATTATCCCATGATGCTTTCTCTCTTCTCTAATCTGCTGGCCAAAGAAGCAGACAGGAGAGTGATTGACAATCTGTGCGCTGCCTTGTGTAGGATGATCATGGGCCACGTGGAAGGAGTTCCACTTGAACAGGTAGTGAGGTGCAGCAGTTGGACCACATCCACAGTTTCACAACTTTACTTAGTTCATAAACATTTGAGTGACAGATATTACATGTTGGCATAAACTGGTGTGATTATATATATATTAGTATATAACATTTCCAACTGTTAGTCCCACCACACAAAAATCACTACTACTGATTTGTGTAGAAATGTCTTAACACCATTCAGGAAAGCGTCCAGCCCTAGACACTCCTCTCATTATAAAAACGGTATGTTTGCCCACACACTCTTTCAAACATGGGTAACATTATGAGAATGAGAAGAGGTCTACAATATACAACTTTTGGATTATGCAAGTCCTTGTGGAATTGGGGAACTAAACTTTGTGACATTCTATGAAATGTTTACTTGTCTATTCTCTAGGTGCTTCCTGCTCTTTTAGAACATCTTCCTTTGCAGGAAGACATGGAGGAGAATAAGACAGTTTACAGTTGCCTGGCTTTCCTCTACTCCCATAACCCAACACTGGTAATATCTTGTCCATTCCTAGACGGCAATAACACACCTCATTCGTTACACCATGCTATCCTAGTCCTTCTAGCATTAGAAATATTGAAAATCATTCTACAGGTGTCAATTACTCGGTAGTTTGATCATTGACTAGATTTTTTTGTGTGGGTTGTTCTTAGCCTAGCACTGACACTGAGATGATTATTTTATTCTCATTTAGATTATGCCCCATATGAAGCAAATATTGTTTGCTGCAACTCACATTCTGGGGACTGATGCTGATGCAGGTAAGAATGGGGTGTCCCAGGGATTGTAATGATTGTTGCTGCATTTTAACCCATTTCTTTTCATTCTTTATCTGTGTTTTTTCCATCTCAGACACCCGGAACACCCTGGTGATGTTGCTCAGAGACGTTGCCCTGCGATACTCGAAGGAATTTGAAAGTGCAATGATGTCACTTCCTGTCGAACAGAGATCCAAGGTGTCTGGTGCTGTTGCTCAGTCATAGGGGTGGCTTTCAAATGAAAGCAAGGCCAAATAGGAATTCTGCTACACATTTATTGACCATTTAAATTACCCAAATGCACACTTCCCTACTAAACTGTTTATTTCATTTATTGTATGTTTTTCCCCCAATAAATCTATTGCATTTTTACTTTTTTGATCATGAAGCTTGCTGTGAAATATCTGTTTTAGTCTTTCATCCATGGACTCTTATCCAAATATTTGAACGCTAGTTACCAAAAGACTGAAAATTATATGATGTAACTTACATTTATGGGGAAACACTTTATTTATGGAACTCGTTTTAAATTAAATGGCAAAAATGCACATTATATGCATAGTAGCTCTAACAGTAGAACTACTGTTTTCCATAGCATGTTCAATAAGTTAAACATCCAGATGGCTCACTTACTGGTTTACATAATTTACATCTAATTTTGTTGATTCCTCACACAGTGTGGCTGTTCTTTTGTTATAGCAGGTTATACCTACTTCAACAAAATTATTTATACAGCATGCCAAATGTTTGTTTAAAATTAGATTATTGGAATTGTGTCTGTTTACATGCAGTTGTCTGCAAAGATTTTAAGTTTTCCTTCAATTTGATCCCCAAAACCAGGACTGAAATTTTACTACTTCAAAGGAAATTTCAATGTGCAAGCAGAAGTAATGTATGGGCATGTGTAAATAACTGAAAGTTCCAGTAACCAGGCTCTAAAAACAATAAATCATGGCATTATGCTGCTTTTACTGTCTGAATGTTTACTCATTTCACCCTTAGCACTTCTGTTTTCTCCTCCTTCTGAGACTGTGTCTCCAGAGCCAGGCTGATCTGTATTGGTTGAAGCTCGTTTTCAGCTGCACAAACATGAAGAAAAAATGTTAGGAAATGATATGATGCCTTAGCGCACCCAACAGATGTAATTTAGTATTTAATGATTAAATATTTAATGATTAAAAGGCAGATGAGGTTAGCCTGAGAATTATTCCCAAGAAAATGTGTGATTGTGTGGCTGCTGTAACACCAGTGTTTGGATTCAGCTGAACATTGGTTTAAGAGGCATGCGTTTTTGTTCACACTGTCTGACTGATGTCTTTTTTATATATATTACTGACTTGTGCCTTTATGACTTAAAGTCAGTTCTCCTTGTTCGTGTTTTTCAGTGTTTTGTTGGATTTCGCCTTAGTTGTGCTGCCATGCTTTTCTGTCCGACCCAAATTTTAAAGTTGATTTGAACATTTCTCTTCTCTTTTATGCAAGGGGCTTGACCAAAAAATCTAATCTACATTTGGCCTCTGATTATTATTCCTGGGTTTTCTTGTCAGCTTGACATGAACAGAAGTTCTAATATTTTAGGTCATTAGAAGTCATGAAAGAAGTGCCTTGTTATTGTACATTAAAATTATGCAGTATTGCACATTTTTTTATTAAGCTATAAATACAGTGTTCCTTAAATTACAGGGTATCTGGGCCTTTGGCTTCTTCTGAAAGTGAAATAGATGTTAGAATTTATCAGTGTGTACAAGGGAAATGCACTGTAATAATTCTGCACTAGAACAGTACAGGCGCTACTTAAAAGTTTGGTCTCCTGTTGGTGTTCATAAGCAGGGGGACATATGAGCACAATCTAGCTGTGGTCTGTTGCTTGAGCATAACTGTTTCTCGCTTCTCAAATTGGCCATCATTCCACCTGCTAGGACTAGTCAGTGTCCCATGATGCTGCAAAACTAACATGCTTCTTTGCATGAAACTTCACTGTTGATATGCAGCACAAGTATAGGTAAAAACTAAAAACATCAAACCACTTTGTGTATAAAAATGACAATTCTGCATACATTGTATTTTCAGATACAATGTAGAATTGGTGTCCTCTTGCTCCCTACCTGGTTGAATATTTATCCAGGGCATTATGTCCACCCCACAGCGGCAGTAGGCACGGTCTGTGTGTGACTCTGTGCTGTATAGGACCTCCTGGGACTGGGATTGTCCTGGAGGCTGAGCTTTGACTCGAACCTCCAACACTGTCACCTCCTTCTCTTTGAGCTGCCCCGATTTGCTCCGCACTTGTGTACGCTTGGTGTCCACCCACACCACACGCTCTTTTACCGCTGATCTACAAGTCAGCACAAATAAACACATTCTTAATACCACCAAGCAAAAACAGATGGTGATGTTAAGTGTAGTATGTCATGCTTTTTGTGTGCATCTATGCATCATGTATATGCATCATATACATTATTTACAATAAACAAGCAGCAATGTTATTTGTGTCTTGTCAGTCATTTTATTAGTAGTACTAAATCTGGTAGATTGTGATATTCATCATCTGAGGTTAATTACATGCTACAGTGAATACTCTTGTCTATTTACAGTAGTAATCATTTTTTACAGCACTACTAATTCTAATTTCTAATTCTTGTCCACTTTTGTAGAATAATGACTGCTATTAATATCACTTGTGCTACATGCTCAATCCTGTTTTGACCACAGTTTCGTTTTTTGTTACGTGCCATTAGATTGAACCGACTGATTACATTTCCAGATTAATGTTTTTGAGTGTTTTGTTTAAAGATATTTATGTATTTCAACAAATCTTAAATAGTCAAAATAATGCGGGAAACCATCTGACACACATCATTGATTATCCAATGCAAGCCATATGACAGTCACAATATGTAGCAATGTAATAACAATAGTAGTATTTCATTCATTTTGTGCCACAGTAATGCACAGTGGTAATATAACCAGCTTCACTACTCACTCTTCAATTCCCAGATCAGCAAGAGAGGTGTTTAAGAAAGGAAATGTCTGGTCAGGGGTGATGACCTCGATGGGTAGAGACACACACAATGGGATCTCCTTTTCTACTTCCGTCCGTTCAACTTTTTCATCATGCAGGGAGTATGGAGAGCTTTCCCTTGATTTGCTGATTATCTGTGCATCTTGAAGTGCCCCCTCATCCTGGGGCTCCTGCTCAGTCTCCTGGCCTGCCAGCCTGATGACCTATTGGATACTAAGAACTTAAACTTGGTCTTTTCCAGCTCTTTTGGTCCCCAAATAATGTATCAGTGGACAGTTGATAACATCTGTTGAAGTGAAGGAACTTAAAATGCAAGAAGCTGGTTCCTTTTTCTCTCTACTTTGTGTCGAGGGTGTGGAGCCAACTGCTGAGACATTCTGAAGCCTGGGCAAATTTAAATGGCCAGTATGAATGTGTGCAATGTTGTACAGACCTGTGAGGTTTATTAGGCTGTCAGAGGCAGATAAATGAGAGCAAGATATTTGTTTATGCATTTTGATGGGTGTTTCTAGTCCACATTGTACTTTCATGTGTATACATGTTTGTGCTCCAGGACACACCCGAAAACTTCCCTCATATATCTCTGCCACAACAAAATAAAACATATTGTGCAATACATTCCGTAACTTGTTTGCATATCTTACCATTTTTTCCAAAGTCCTTGGGTAAATACAATTCTTATATACAAATAGTTTAAATATGGTAGTGAACTTGCATCATTTTTTTGGGGATAGTACTGATAACCCGACCCCATACCGGACCAACATATTAAATGTAATTATCGGCCCGAGCCCAATTTAAACCAGACAAATGTTTAATAAGTGCATTTGTAAACTAACACTCCGAGCTTAAATGCCTGGCCTGAGTATAGTGGCAGGAAATTTCGGCCTTATTCATTAAATTCTTAAAGCTCTTTCATTAAGGTTTAGGTCTTCAAACGTTTTAACCCCACACTCAGTCAACTGAGAGTAGTGAAATGAGACATTGCCAGTCAAGAGCATATAATTATTGAATTTCGGGGAATGACAGTGCCATTATCCACAAATTTGGATTGTTTTTCTGTGGCCCTCCATGTTGAGATCACATGAGATATTATAGGGCCAAAGTTCAGCTTAAACTACTTAATGGAAACACAGCAAAAAGGTATTCAAATAATGTGGGGACATGATAGATCGATGGATTTCTATGCAACTTTGATTTTAGAGTGAAACCAAATAGGTTTGGAATGCAGAACAAAAGATTTTTGTTAGAAGAATTGAAATTTGGGAATGACAGACCTGCATCTAACTTATTATGTTGAATAGTATGCATTTTCATTCGAGGATGCTTCCCATTCCAAATTAAATAAGAAAGAATATGGTCCCAAA
The DNA here is from genome assembly GCA_037577295.1 of Ladigesia roloffi. Classification (NCBI taxonomy): domain Eukaryota; kingdom Metazoa; phylum Chordata; class Actinopteri; order Characiformes; family Alestidae; genus Ladigesia; species Ladigesia roloffi. The sequence continues at coordinate 2,667,417 of JBBKCR010000006.1, read as the reverse complement.
AATGTGGAGGGGCAAATAAATGCAAAACAGGGCTAAATGCAGAGAAAACATTTCACTGTATGCTGTACTTACTTGTATGACTGTGCATGTGACAATTAAAATTAGTGTGCTATTTGTAGAAGTTTATTCAGGGAGAATATTCATTTTAATTATCGATATACGGTCATATCGAGATCTCTAATTAGAAACATCCACCTTGTTTTGTGATAAAATCTTCTTAAAATGAGTATAACCAATATTGTGGATAGACAAATATGTGAAAGATTTAACCGAATCAATAACAGATTAACAGGGAAGCGATGGGGAGTTCAAGTCAAAATTTAAGGGGAAGAAGCAGGAGTTAGTCAAGTTTATCATGTATCCTGAAATATAGTTGAAACGGTCAAACAGTTCCAAGATGTGTGGAATCGATGGAACAGGCTTATTAACATAATATGTCATCAGCCTATAGAGAAATTTGGTGACAGGTACTGTTGATGGAGATAAGAGAAATACATTTTGACTGCTGGACAACCTGAACCAGTGGTTCAAATGATAGAGCAAAGAGTAAAGAAGAAAAAAGCCAACCCTGAAGAGTACCTCTCAGAGAGAAAGACTGGATAATCTTGTGAATGAAGCCAGTACCTAGACCCATGTGCTCCAGCACTGACTAAAGGTAATTTAATTCAAGACAATCAAAGGTCTTCCTGGCATCTAGAGAAAATATGCAACAAGGAAATTAAGACTGGTCAGCAGTGTCCACAATATGTAACCAACGGCAGAGATTATGCGATGCATTATGCAACCTAATGAAGACAGTTTGGTCCTCATGAACCAGCCATAGTCATATAGGTCTCCAAACGTCTCGACAACACTTTGGCATACAATTTGATATGTGTCCCTTGCAAAAAGTGTGGGCGATAACTAGTACACAGTGTAGGATCTTTATCCTTTTTTAAAAGAAGGGAAATAATTGCGGTGTTAATATCTTGCCTAAAATATCCTTTTTCAATTGAATAATGTATCATATCGAGTAGAAAAGGACCTATTTCAGCACAGAAAGCTAAATAGAGCTATGGGGGAATTCCATCCAAGCCTAGAGATTTTCCCTTGTTCATGCACTTTAGAAATTCTCCCAGCTCCCAGATAGTAATTGGCTCAGCCAGAGACACAGCCTCTAGATCAACAGGTTGTATGTTTTAAAATATAACACTCTACATTTTACATTAGGAAGGAATAATCAATTTTCCATTACATAGTTTCTTTTCAGGAATAAGTAATGGTAAGGTGCCTGCTGCAGTTCAAAATGTAGCAGAGAGGCTAACATCTTTTAATCCAGTTCAGCAGGTAGAACAACCACATTTATTCTTTCATGAAAATCTTCTACCTGTTCACTCAATTCAGTTCCTGTAAGCCTGTCAAGAGAACTTTAACCAGTAACAAGCTTCTTTTTGCTATAACAGTCAAATCAAGTCAAGAACATGTTTATTGCCATTTCAGCCATATACACTTGCGCTCACAATAATAGCAGTCCAACATCTCTAACCTGATCAGTCACCGTTTTTGGTAGAAATATCATTTCGACTTGGCAAATAATTTACTAGTAGATATAATAGAGTAATAAAAAAACAACAGACCAACCAGTCATGACATGCATGCTGCTTATTCTGTGTAACTGAATCATTAATTGAAAGGGTAAAAAAAGAGTAAAAAAAATGTTTCAAATATTGTTCAGAAGAACAGTACCTTGATTAAAAAGTTGATAGCTATTTTAAAACTTGCCATGGTATAAATTTCTTTTGACTGTCCTAACTTTCAAATGCACACATATGGCCTTGAAATCGTTTTTGCACCCCCTATGGAACCTCAGGCTAACAAATCCTCCATGGCCTCCATAGCAAATCTGGAGGAACACAAAATGCCATCACTAATTCTGAGGAACGATTACTCCATGACAGAAGCAAAGACATGGAAGCTTGCACTGGTCCTCCCTCACTGCAGTAAGCTTTTCCTCCATTTCCAAACATTTTCTCAGTTGGTCTCCTTGCTTTCATACTTTTATTGCCTACTGACAGCTGTTTGCTAATCTGGCAATAGCTAGCTAAGGGACCACTGCCCAATGGAGCACCTTCTTTTTTCTAAACATATTTCTGGACTTTCCTCACACTGTCCATATTTCTAGACTTTCTTTAACCTTGACCGCATGGTGTAACATGCATACTAGTGTTTGTAAGTTCTGCATTGTGGATGAGTTATTTTTGGCTATTTCATGCTAAAGGTGTGCTGCTCACTTTTATCTGTCAGAAAGACAGGGGATGTCCTTATCAGATTTTAGCAATTCGGGGGAGATAAATTTTTTTTACAAGGAACACATTTACAAGCGGACACTTCTAAAATTAAGAGAGCTTGGATGGGTCAATTTTTCCTTTCTAAATTTTCAGACAGGTCTGGAGGTGCAGCGATTCAGACACCATACTAGGGCTGCTATTTTATAGTTTTTGGCAGACTTCCAAATATACCTGTGGTCCTGGCATACACCCAACTGGGATGTTGACCATTTCTGTACTGCAATTTTGCGAATCTGTCTATTGCTAATAATCACAATATTATTATAGGAGGTAACTTCAGCCTGGTTCAAGGTGTGAAAATTCTGATGTAATTCTGCAGCAGTATACAACTGAACTTGATGTCACAGATCCATAGCAGTTTCTAAATTCGTAGAGTAAGATGTTTTCCTTCTTTTCCCAAGTACACCAACATTTTTTTCTGACTAGATGATAGACTTATACACCGTGCTACAGCTTGTCAGTATCATCCAATAGCAATATCAGACAATGCTCTGTCATCTGCCAACATTATCTTTCCATTTTCACAGCCTTGTCCTCGCCTTGCTAACATCTGGAATAACGTATTCCTGGCACTTGAGCAGGACCTCAACATTAATCGTGAGCCCAATCCTTGTTTGTTGTCCCTCTCACACTTGAAATTCACAACCTTATTGGCTAGACACCTTATCCTACTGAGATGCAAACATGCAGTTGAGATTCTAACTGAGAAGATCTCTCAAATCTTTTTATAAGACTTATCGACAAATGTTGGGGCTGTATTGTCCTAGTGTTTTGGGCGTTGGCCCTGCAATCAGAGGATCGGTGTTCAAATCCCAACTGCAAGTGTCACCGCTGAGGTACCCTTGAGCAAGTTACCGAACCCTCACGCTGCTCCCCGGATGCCTCATTGGCGGCAGCCTTCTGCTTCACTGCTTCGAATGGGCTAAATGCAAAGAAAACAATTTGCTTCGGGATAGTACATTAAATGATAAAAAAATTACAGAAACTTCCTCACTTGTAACTATAATATTAGCAGTTCAAGCTTATTTAGGAAAAATTGCCATTACAGAACAACCATTCTTAAGTCGATTATCCTACCCTAACTTAAATTAACAAAAGTGTATTGCAGAAGCGTCCTAATCAAAATATCTTGCATAAACTCTCCCCACATTCGGATAACCCTTCCAATGGTCACCAGCTGATTAGTTAGGCTATGGATCAGTTGGCCTAGCTTCAGCTAATTGATACGGTATGGCAGGTATTATTTTGTTACAACAAAATAGTGAGCAGAGGAACCTATTCATTAAATGACTATTGGCTGTCTAAAACAATGTGTTGAGGTTTGACAATAAAACCAGTACTGGTTACCTGGGGCCATGATAATGCAGATAATCAGTCAACTCTGTCCTGCTTTTGAGTGACCACTCAGCACTGCACATTCCCAGTTGTGGTACAATCAACAAAAACACTTCATATTTTTCACTAATGTTTATTTTAAAAGTGAAGTGGAAGACATCTCTCAGCTGGCAATGTTCAGACATTTGACAGAAGTGGCAACTGCAATAGGTAGACTGGTTCCTCATTACATACAGTTTCCAAGAGGACAGGAACTTATTGGAATCAAGGACGCTTTCTACCGTGATTCTCGCATACTTGGTGTCATAGGTATCTCCCTGGAGCCCCCTCCAGGGAGCCCTGTACTGTCCTCAGTGGCAGATCCCCTTACCTGGAGCACCTCTCACCCTGGGGTAATAGCTCCTTACCTGAAGCCCCTCATTTTCCTTGGAGCTGGAGCCCCCTCCTGGGGGCTCTTCAGTGGGGAGCCCCTTGCTGTCCTCTGAGGTGTAGCCCCCCACTGGGAGCTCCTGTGACGGGCCTGGTCAGTGATTGCCTTTTGCCACTGCTTTTATGTTGTTTTTTTCTGGTTCTGTTTGTGTTTTGGTTTCAAGTACTTTTATTTTGACATTCTGTTTTGGCTGTTTGTGTCTGTGCTCCGTGTGTCCCTGTATACCATGTGATTATCAGTTCCACCTGTCTTGTGCTCTCACCTGTTGTGTGTTTAGTCTGATTTAGTTTAGTATTTAAGTGTTTGTATTTTAATGCCCCTTTATCTGGGCATCGCCTCACCACCCCTCACTTCCCTGTGTGTCTTCCCATTAGGTTTCCTGTTTGCATTTACCCGTTCCGGCCATTGTGCCATATTTATGTTCTGTTGTCTGTTTATTTCAATAAAACCCTCAAATGGCTCCCAAGTCCTCCCGTAAATCCTTCAGAGGTAAGTCTCGGATGAGGGCTTCGGCTCTCATTCGTGACAGATGCCCAGATCAACCAAAACTCGCCTCATCTGAGGAAGCGGAGATCCGCGGACTCTGCAGAAAATCTCGGAGATGGAGACCATGCGCTGTGCAAGACCTCCTACGCCTGGGCGGGAGAATGGAGATAGGAGGACGCAGAGGAGAAGTTCTCTTTCTTTGATTCCCCCTGACAACCATGGGAGCTTCCTTGGGAAACACTCCTGTTGGACTCGGAGGACGAAGGCCTCTCGGGGGATTCACACCTCTCTCCACCCACCAGAGTCCAACAACAGGAGGGATGCCGAGCGAACAAGTTCTCCACCTTCTGCACCCTGACCACCACCAAAGCCCATCATGGCGTGGTCGACGAGCTGCGGCCAACAGATCCTGCGCCACAGCCTGCGTCAAGCGAGGTCGCTCCGAAGCTGTACGGGCACGAGCCGGTGCCGTACGAGACGGAGCCTGCAGCCACCTCCGCAGAAAGGCGCCAGGACAGAGACCTCGCAGCAGAGCTAGACACCGAAGCGCTCGCGGTGGAGCTGGAGCTCCGCAATGAGGAGGCGCTAGAGACCCTGGAGCAGATTGAGCCATACAGAGGGGTCATGCCAGGCCTTGCGGCGGAACTGGAGCTCGAAATCATGGCAACAAGGGAAAGCCTGAAGCGTCTCCAGTCCCAAGGGGCACCTGCCGTGTCACTCCCGGCTACAACAACCCCAGGTAAGGGCCCAGCCGAGTTTTGTTTTGTTTCGGTTAGGGAAGCTCCCGTAATAGGAGGCCCAGGGAAGGGTGAGCCAGTAAGGGGAGGCTCAGACATGGGGGGTTCAGAAGCGGGAGGTTCAGACAAGGGAGATTCAGGAAGGAGAGGATTAGGTCTTGTAAGCCCGGTCCCCATTAGCCCGAACCCCATGAGCCCAGTACCCGTGAGCCCAGTACCCGTGAGCCCAGTACTCGTGAGCCCAGTACCTGTAAACCCCGTAGCCATGAGTCCAGTCCTCGTGAGCTCAAACCCTTTAGGGGTTCCAGCCAGTGCAGCTCCAGTCGGCCCAACGCTTGTTGACCCAGTGACTGCTGATCCAGCTCCAGCCGTCCCAGCTCCAGCCGGTCCAGCTACACAGGATCCAACGTTGTCCGGTCCTGCCTAAGCCAGTACCAGCCCAGCCACCTCTGCATCAGCTGGACCCACTCCAGCCGGTCCTGCTCCAGCCGGCTCTGCCTCTGCCGGTCCTGCTCCTGCCGGGACCGTATCGGCAGGACCTGTGACAGCCGGACCCGTTTCAGCCGGCTCTGCTCCCGCTGGCCCTGCTCCAGCAGGTCCAGCACCTGTTGTTTCAGCCACATGCCTGCCAGCCCTTCACAGGCCACTCCCGGCCCAATTCAGTTTTTGTATAAGGTAGTGTAAGGGAGAGGAGGAACGACTCCCCCAGTTCCCAGTGGGGAACAGTGTACATGCCGGTGCAGGGTGTTCTAAGGGGCAGGAGCCACAAAGCCCAGACTACTGGACAATGAGCACCCTGCCGGCCGAAGGCCTACCAGGTGGTGGTGGTACCACCCTGGACTGTAGGGGATCCCTGTGGGAGGGATCCGGACTATGGGCCAAGGGCAACGCCCTACGGTTCTGGACTGCGTCGCCCAGGCTGGAGGAGAGACAGCCTGGCCTCAAGGACACTGAGGAGGGGACGCAGAGAAGTGCGGGGGCGTTGTAGACCATCTCAAGCCCCCTGTGTATGCTCTTTGGCGTAGGTTACGCAAATGCTGTAAATGATCTGTTGCGTGAATACATCACTCGTTTACACAGAGCACAGAGATTCCGGCGTTGGCGTATCCTAGCTCGAGATGGTCGTCTTTCGGTAAAAAATTATATAAATACTGTTCAGTTTCTCACAAAAACTGATTGTTTCATGTCTTAAGACATCAATGTGTTGTCACGAGCCCCAGGGTGTAATTTCGATTTCTCTGTGCATGTTTTTGTACTTGGAAAGGTCTGACGCCCATCCACTT
>JBBKCR010000006.1:2631686-2646536 GCA_037577295.1 Ladigesia roloffi | reverse complement strand
TCTGACGCCCATCCACTTCCATTAAATGACTACCAGACTGCTACGGCTAAAGCTAATAATCTGCGTTTGTGTTCTGCAGAGGAAACAAAGTCACCTTTGACTTGGATGCCCTGGGGGTAAGCAAATAAACATAAAATTTTCATTTTGGGGTGAACTACCACTTCAACTACAATTCTAAAAGGCTGACAAAACACAATATGACAAAACTAGCCAATATGCACAATACATAAGTTATTTTTGATAAATGTAGCCATAAAAAAATGTTTTTAATGTAGTTTTTCAAAGCAATAAGTTTGTAACAGTTGACTTTGGTCACTAAGCAGTATTAGATTTGAAGGTCAGAATCTGTACAAGAACACACATGTAAAAAGTAAAAATAGCTGTAGTTATTAACCTCACAGACATCTGTCAGTACACCACTGACATTGCCACAAACACAAAAAGATGTGTACCTGTAGTGTGGAGAGGTGAGTCTGTTTGGACAGTAGGCCTTTCTCTTGTTCTGAAGGATAAGCATTGTAGCGGTGCTCATATAGCCAATCCCTGAGGATCTGTACAGATTCTTTGGGCAAGTTGCCCCTTCTCTTTCTTTTGGCTGCAGCTCCACGGCTGGATGACAGATCTAGGGGAACATCCATGTTGTCCTCATCTTCTGTCTCACTGCCAGACGTAGCTAGCATACCTGCACAAAGAGACAACCCATATTTCTACAGTGTCGCCATATATAGACTTAAAAGTGCAGATATATCAGATCAATTTGCCTTTCAGAAAATAACACTCAAAAAACTTTTTATACACTATATCTAATCATTTACTCCAAATGCTCAATGAACATTCTTTCAGTTTGTATGTCAAACAGCTGCTTTGGCTTTGTTGACTGTATTTAGGATTTCAAAAGAGTCAAGAACAATGTAAAACTTCATCTCTTAACAATGTTGTGCTGAGGAATTGGTCACCTGAGCTTGAGGAATGTGTGTGTATATATAAACGTGTTTTATGTGGAAGGGAATGAGTAAATCTCTATTTAAGCAATTTCCTCCAGAAACAAAAGTTTTCTGATTTGTAACTGCCTGTCTGGGTGAGAATGTGTTTGACTCGGACAAAAGACTGCCAGTTGCCCCCATCCCCCTCTCCTTAGCTCACCCATCCCCCGTCTACTAAAACATGCAGTCTCTCCCTCCAAAATGAAATTCCCAAAAGCGAGTCATATACACTTATAAGCACCTTGAAGTGTGCATGTTTGTGACTGTGTGAGGCGGGTGATGTGTCAGCTCCGTGCTGTCACGTCCGGCCATGTGATAAAGAAAATAGACTGTTTCTGAACTACGTCAATGCTCCAATGTATCTTAACACAAACTTGTAGCGTTCTTCAAGGGCACCCTCGTTGAGGATAGGTGGTAACACCGTAAAACAGCTGTTTAAGTCGAGGTGTAACGTAGGCTAATGATAACATATATAATATTAGGCCAGTTTCCTTTACGCTGTGATTGTTTCGAATGCATGCAATTCTCAGTAAAATATCAGGTGGTAAACTGCACGACAGCCGAAACTGAGGACTTAAGATATAATTTCAGAAGTCAGGAGACATTTTACTTTCTTATGGCTGGATGTAAATGTAGGTAAAATACCATTCGTGCTCGCCTTGCCTTAGGTTAGTGTGACTTTGCCTGGAAAAAATGCATCCGTGATCCCAACTATGCTTAATTATGTGAGGAGGGGGAGGAGGGACCTGTTGAAATCTCAGTCTTACAGCTGAACAAAAGAATGCGTCTCTCCAGGCACTTTAAACACTTTAAGAACGTTTTCCAGTTCATTAGGACGGCGTTTTGCCGAAGTCCACGAACTTTGGAAGTCGCCATGTGCCTTCAAAGCGAGTAGAGAAAGGGCTCCATTGTGCGTGCGCTCGCTAACACGAGGTTGGAGAATGCCGAAGGGGTGAGGGAAACTTGACAAAGGAGGTCACGACCCAAACGCAACTTTGGTCGACATTTTCCACACAAATACACTCTTAACGTGCAGATTGTCACAGTATGTTGTAAAACCGTCGTGTGAGCTGGTGCTAACGTTAGAATTCCCCCTACATTCTTCATAGAGGAAAAAAATCGAGGAGGAAGTAATGAAACACAGTAGTTCAAACTAAGGGAACCTCTCGCTCTCTCCTCACAGCAGGAGCGCGTGGCTAGATTCAAAATTCGACGTAACAAAAGGAACGTTCCGCGATGTTATTCGCCCAATTTCAAACGTAAACGACCGGAGATCGACAAACAAATGAGGTCTACAAACTACGCTTCATGTGTGCAGAAGTCGGCTAAGGCATTCGAAGTTTTTTTTATCAAATGTGGTGTCTCACCAAACAATAAGTAGCCTACTGGTTAAAGCACGCCAAACGAGCACAACAGATCGTTCTGACAGACCACCAGCCCATGGTAAAATGCCTATTTTGACTGGAGTGGAAACAATAGCGGCTACTGGACGAGGAGAAAGGTTTTTTTTACCCCCCTCCCATCCTCATGTTACTATTACGGTCAAGTTTAATGACCTCGTTTAGTCTACACAACAAATGTTAGCTTTTGTAGCACATATCACATTAAGACAACTAATAAATGTACGCACCCCTTTTAGTCTTCATTTCCGTTGCAATTGTTTTGATAAAAATCCCCTTTACACGTTGGCGATGACGAAAGAACCGTTATGTCGAATTTATTCCTTTGAAAACGTGGCGGTTTCCACAAAGGTTAAATAGTCGACCAGTGCACTCCAAACAGTCCAAAATGTCACACAGAAGAGAGAAAGAGAGGTCCTTTCTCCGTCAGGGACTCAGACCCACGCGTTCATGTGTTGGAGACGCCACGCATTACCTGGGACTAACTGCCTTGGGCTCTCTCATTTAGTGTGTGTGTGTGTGTGTGTGTGTGTGTTTGATCATGAAACTGGGTGACAGCTCTCTTTGACAGCTGCGTGACTCACCGCGCTAAGATCCTCCCCCTCGGAGGGAAAGAGGAAAAAATCTGACATCAGCGGGAGGAAAAGAACCAGCAGCAAGACGAAACAAACGACTTCATGTTAAAACGAGCTTCGAACAAAACGATTAATATCTTCAAAATGTGTTAACTTCGCTTAAAGGTTTTGAATGTGGGCTACTTGTCCGCGCACTAGGTGATAAACGTTAGAAAAGAGCCTAATGTTGACATGCGTTGTGTTTTAATTTGTTTAAAACGGAAGAAAATGAGTATAGGGGTCATCCAGGAATTATGTCAGAGCAGTGTGCTTTAGTGGACGTAAGGCATTTTATTCAGTGAGAAAGACCAAGTCTTAAAAGGAACGAGCGTGGGAGGTGTCATCTGAGAGGAGTTCGGATCAGAAGATGAATTCAGGTCATCGGGGGTCTATGTATATGATTTTGAATCCCTACACACACACACACACACTTGTCAGATTAAATTGATTGAAGTGTATTTTTAACTTGGCATCCCTATCTCACCCCCACCCACACAAACACACACACACTTTTGGAAAGCTTGATCCGCCCCTGCCCACGGTTGAGAGTCGCAAGGTAAAAGCTACCTGATATAAGAATTTGTATTTTACTGCATGTATGACGACCAGCAGCTGTAATTATCAGTCTGAATGGACACAGCCTGTCCAGCTTTATGTACCTGTCCCCTACGGGAGCTGTGCAGTAGAGATCCGTTCAATGATTACGGAAACGCTAGTGACGTGTATTTAGGTGGGCTGCATTTTCGGTCGTAGTTGTGATGACGAGTTCGTCGTGTTTAGCGCTGTGAGAACTATATGTAGGTCAGGCCGCTGACTTCTCCGTGCGTCATATAGGTCTGGCCCTAATTCCCAATCTGTAACTATTGTGAACAGGACACACATGAACGGATAAATGGCTTGGAACACACAACTGACATGGGCAAGATACTCAGGCGAAGTGGAAAGAATCGAGAGAGCTCGAAATATCGTGCTGCCTCGAACCGTATATGTTGGCGATTAATCCAAGAACCAAGGTTTTTGCTCGGTAAAACATTAAGTATGTGAAAAAGTAACCATTGCGATTTCTCCTTCAGGGCCTGTTTGACGCCTGTTGGTGGTTTGAGGAATATACATGTAGTGCGTTGATTTGATGGACAAACAGAAGTATTGGACTGCCATCTTCTGGTGGAAAGTTGCAATACACAATAACACCCCCCTCCCCTGGAGACCGTGGTACAGTTTGCACACTGAGTGTATGTTTCAGTTCTGATCTGATAGAGGAGTCGGATGGATTGGCGCATAAACTGATGTATATTGGGATGTCAGCAGCAATGAATTAAAAAGATGTGTATTGCACAGTACTGCTTTAAAAATAGAAGAAATGTGCAATACCATTTGGTTTGCTAACACTTTAAACAAATAAGGAGCGTTTAACAGCAGTGTCCCCTTTAACACAGTTACACAGCTGCAGTTTGAATATTTCTGTAAATCTTAACTTAAACATTGATCTAATTGAGAGTGAGAAAAATATTTATTTGACAACCATTCATCAACAATAACAGTAACACAGTAGTTAATTATCTTTTATTTGTTGTGGGGTGAGTAGTAAGCAATTTTTATCCATAGGCATTTATTAACAATATACAGACATGAAAGATATGCACACTTTTTAAAATCTCTCTCTCTCTCTTTCTCTCTCTCACGCACACACACACATTCATTATAAGTTTCAGCTGCATTCAGCTGACTAGATAAGTTCACAGTTTATTGAATACTACTTTGTTAATCAGGGCAGGGCATATGAAGCTTTCCAAAAGTGGGGCAGATGGGGAAGCCAAATTATAAACTAAATCACAGCCAATTGTAACTACCAGAATTTCTACATTTACACGTAGGTCTGACCTACAGAATGGAAATAAAACCGTGGTACTGTTAATGAGCTAGAATGGAAGAACTTCCTCATACACTTTGGCCTTAACAGTTTTAACAATTATTTATACAGCTCTCATTAACTAATTACTGTCCTACATTCCTGCACGCCTGTTCACTTCCACTCGCTCTGAGGACCGGAGAGATAAACGAGCGAGGGGAGGGGGCGTTCAGCAGTACAAAATGCCTAAACGCCTGTAAAATCCCTACCGATTTACAAAAAGATATAAGTGCTGTCGTTGACACATTTGTATGCCCCCCCTTCACTTATCTCTCGGGTGGTTCCACAGCGTTAGTGGAAGTGAACAGGCGTGTAGGGCAGTAACTAGTTAATGAGAGATGCCCATGAAGTGATGAATGTTTAGGCAGCTCAAAATCCCCGACAATTCTAAAACCCCGGCCTTTCCTGGTCTAAAAAGAGTGTGCAAAAGGGCTTAGCGGACTGTGCCTTGTGTCCTTGTCACTTAAGCACACCATCACTGTCGTGACTTTAAGTATACGTCTGCGTTCCGACTGTGTGCCCACAGTGTGCTACGCCCCTGTTGTTAATATACATAGTAACTGCAGTGCATTTTTTTATAGATTTTTTTTAACTGCAACAATGCCAGATATCCCTTTACAGACGTAGTGACGAAGTGAGAAATAGATATTCTACAGAGCGTCTCAACGTATCTAAACATTGTTAAATATCGACCCGTTCAGATTAGTCAATGTGGATGAAGCCTTCGTCTGTTTGTGAGGACGAGAGAGGGCGGGACTTCCTGGAAGGCGTGGCGTGCTCGTGTGTCTGTGCATTCCATTCCAGCTGGCTAGTGTCAACACGAGCTGCAGAGAGGTGGAGTGATATATTCTGGGTGTGTGTGAGAGAGAGAGACGGTCGCTCCGTGACACGTCAAATTCTGAAAACAACGTCAGCAGCCAAAGCGGGGCTATTGCTTTAGACCAGGCGTGGCTGAACCCAGAGTGAACTTGGTGTACAGTTTCTTACTGCCCTCTTCTAAATTAAGGGGGTGATGTCGGAGGAGGAGGTGTTTTCTGATGCCAAAGTCCTGAAATGGCCCTTGAGTGACAACAGGAAGCACGAAGAAGCACTCGTGGCTCTCATGTTCTACATGTTGGAAAGTATTTTCGTCCAGTGTTGTCATCTTCGGGTAACACGAGGGGTATAAAGGGGCGGTCGAGGAAAAATGCAGCTGTACAGCAGCGGCCTCACACACTACCCTGCATCCTCTCGAAAACTTTTGATAACCGTGACTACTAGCGGCGGCAGCAAACTGACGAGGAGTTTTGCTAACAACGCTAACGTCGAGGACCCGATAGGAAACATGCCTGCCTTTGTATGCTATGACGCTGCAGCTTCCACCAGGCCGGATTTCTTCAGGTCCACAGCTGAAATAGTCATCACACGGCTGGATGCCATGGAGAGGCCCGTCTCTGTTCACGTCCTCAAGCAAGAAGGTCTAGACACACTTGGATCTCCCACCGAGAGCAACTTCGATAATAAACACCAAATCAATGACCTTTTTCGCTGCTCCTGTCGGAAATTGCAGCTTTTTAAAGAAGACCAGGACATGTGTGAGAATGGCTTATTGATTGAAAACATCTCAAAAAGCAGCCGTTGTAGAGTATGTGAGCAAGAGAAGGAGCCAACATGTGTCAATATGTATGCTCAGCAAGGTTCTCAAGAGAAAGTTATATCAAAGTATGATGGAGAAGAATCACTCCTCAAAGACCATGTTCGACTAGAACATCAGCAGATGGACAAATATGAGTACGAAGATGAAGAGGAGCCTGTCTTTGAACTACAGAGTCTCCAGGAGCCCCCTCTAGCCAACAATAGGAGCAGAGTTAACGAGAAGTTGAGTCTGTACCTGGCAGAGGTGGATATGCAAAATAAGTACCTCCAAGACAAGAAGAAGTTCCGCTTCCACATAATCCCAGATGGAAACTGCCTTTACAGGGCTGTGTCTAAAGCAGCATATGGGGACCAGTCCATGCACATGGAGCTCAGAGAGCAAACTGTGCACCACATTGCTGACCACCTGCATGAGTTCAGCCCCATCATTGAATGCGATGTGGGTGAGTTTCTGATCAGTGCAGCACAGGATGGTGCCTGGGCTGGCTACCCAGAGCTCCTTGCCATGAGTCAGTTGCTGAATGTTAACATCTACCTGACCACTGGAGGCAGCCTGGAAAGCCCTACTGTGTCAACCATGGTGCACTACCTAGGAGAGGAGGACTTAACAAAACCAGCAATTTGGCTGAGCTGGCTGAGCAATGGTCATTATGATGTCCTGCTGGACTGCTGTCTGCCCAATCCAGAGTATGATGACTGGTGCCATCACACGCAGGTTCAGCGCAAACAAGACGAGGAACTGGCGAAATCCATGGCAGCATCCCTGTCCAAAATGTACATTAAGCAGAATGGCCTTTATTAATGTGAGCTGACTGGTGACACTGTTCCTAGAACAGTAGAATACTGTGGGAGACTGTACTGTTGTATTATCTACTGTATTTTTCTAAATAGATTGCACTTCTGATTCTGAGCACGTTTTAAAAGATGCCTTAATTTATTACAGCCATGTGTGTTTTTCTGACTGTATTTAAGAAATAAGAAATAACCTGCTATCTGGAGGCCTATCTGGTTGGGTGTGCAAATGTTTGAAATTGCCTTTGTATATATCAGAATAATTTAAAAGTCCTGTGTACTTTTATAACTCTCATTTGTATAAGAAACATTGCATACCTTTTTTACTTCCTTACTTAAGAATATGTTGCATGCACTGTATATATGCATAACCATTGCTCTTCTTTGAAGAAATATTTTTATGGATGTTTTTTCTCTGTGATTTCTACAACTGCCAAAAAGATTTTTGCTTGTTTAAATGAATTCTGTATTTTTAAAAAAGCAATTTACTGAGATGGGACCTGCTTTGATAAAAATGGCGTGACGATGATCGTAAATGAATTATCTAATTAAAATGTAATTTAGGGTTTTCCACTTTTCTCAAATGTAGTCAAATTTGTTGTACAATATAGGGCTATTAGGGCTGGAAACAAACTATAATTTTGACAATTGGCTCGTCACCGATTATTTGCCGATAAGTCAATTAATCAGATCATGCGTACATTGGACGTAAAACATACAGCTTATCACACCGGCATGCAGCTGCTCTTATTTAACCATCATCATCTTACAGCTTGAAGTGTTAAAGGTATGTGCCAACTAAAAATTAAGACGAGTGATGGCTTATTAAACTTTAAATGAAATTTGCAGGTTGTAGCAAAAATAGATTCTTTAACTGTCGCTCAAAATGCTACAGTAAGTGTACAGTCCACATATTTGGACCCATTTACTCCTTCAATATTACTATAGCTAAGTTAATAATGAAAACAAAAACATGAAAAACTTTGGAATCCAAATATGTTAAATTGGTTAAATGTACACAGATGTCAGAGCATGCCACAATCACCAGAGTCCTTGAGTTTACCATCAGACTCCAGATGGTTAAAGTATTAAATTATGCACAAATGTAAGTTTTGAAATATAACAGAAGTAATGTTTTTGTGCTTAGTGATCACAACCATATTCAACTTTACTACACCCTGACTGTAAATACACAAATCTACACATGACTCGTGTGCATAGCCAGGAAATTTAGCTTTTCTACATGTCCTGGAGCGAAGCTGTTCCCTGCTGCAAGTAGATCTGCTTTGCTCTGTGTTTCCTATTCAAACACGACATCAGTGTTATAATGCTTAACATACCCAACATTGGCCAAAAACACACAAAAATCTCACTCCTATATTTTTGGAAAGTTGGCAGCCCTGCTTTACAGATGCTCACTCATCACTGTCGAAATGCCATAGAAGGCAAGTTCCATTTTGCAATGCACTTTCTTCTAATTTATTTTCTTAAAATGTTCACAAACTTTTGAGCTCCGTTGCTGGGTAACCCTGATACCAGAGACAGTCTTACAGAGCTTCAAAAAAATAAATGACACGTTGAATCGTGGCAGCCCTGCTGGAAACACCAGGCTTACAAACTCTAGAAACCAATCATGACCAAAATTGTTTCCAAAAAAATGTAAACCCACGTATGAGTGTGAGATGTTGTGATTGGAAATAATTTTAGCCAAGCAACCTAATATGCTTTTCCCTCTCCAATCAAACTTTCAATCAAAGTACACTGTTCTTCTGAGCAATGGCTAGAATGTCTCATTTTACTTAGATTTGCAGAGATAAATGCGCTAAAACCAGCATGTACATTTTTTCTTAAGTTTTTTCCTTAAATATAATTTCAACCAAAAACAGTGACTGATCAGATTCGTGATGTTGGACTGTACATCCACCCTCTTACTTCCAAAGTGTTTTTTGAAAACAGATTTTGCTTGAATGGTTGCCTGTGGCCTTTGCCTAAACAGTGAAGCTTTGATTAGTTTTATAGCTCATGGTAAGTCATGCTAATGAAAACTATAAGTAATGCACTGAACTGTGATAGCAGTGGATGGACTCCACTGCTAAACAGAAAACATTTTGAGGCTCACTTAAAATTTGTGAAACAGCATTTGGGGAAGCCTGTGGATTATTGCGAGATTATAGTATGGTCATATGAAAGCAAAAAATTACTTTTTGGCAGTCATTCTACACAGCAGGTGTGACAAAAGAGTTCTACAGCACCCTTCAGTGGTCTCTGTGCGGAACTGTGACAGGGAGAGTGAGATGAATAAGATTTAATTAAGATAAACTGAGTGTGGTCTAAGTGATGTGATTTAAACCAGTCATAAGGAGTGCGCATTATACTGGTAGATTTTAATCTATTAAAAAGAATAGTATGGGAAATAGTGCCAAAATCTGCACTCAGATCAACAAGAATTTGAATGGTGAGTAAACCAGAATCAGCTTCAATGATGAGATTATTTGTGATAAAAAATTAAAATTGCAGAGTGTTACAGCTCTGGTTACTGGGACAATTCTGTCAAATATACAGCAAATGTATAATTACCTTTACAGAAAACCTGTAAATTTTAAACCTGTATATTACACACTAGATTCTATCATATTAGCATGGACATTATGAGAAACGTGTGATCTCTCCCTAATAAGATTTTGATCCTTTTATTCATTTATTTCTTTATTATTATTTACTCTTTTACATATATTCACACTCAGTATTCAGTCAGTAAGTCAGTGATTTGATGATTCATTTATTCAGTTCCTGAGGGTTGCGTGATTCAATTAAGTTTAGAAGTTGCTCTCCATACCATGCATGTTAGAAGCAACTTTATGGTCAATAAGGTCTTTGGTCAGTCAGGAAATAAACAAGTTTCTCCTACCATATTCTGCAGTCTTGTGTTCCAAAGACACTCTGATGCCAGATTCTAATTCCTAGTCATAACATGAGAGCCTATGAAGCTTTATTTCATGGTCAAGCATTCCTGGCTGGATAAATTACATAGACTAAAGGTGATTATCTGAGGGAGAGAAGTTCCTTCCATTTCCTAATTTAGGCATGATCCCAGGAGAGATGACCTCAAGGGACGTTTTTCCTATAAAACCTGTAACTCTGTACGGAAGGGGGGAGACGACTTTGGGGACTCTTGAGAGACAACTTCAGAAGGTCCTAAGAGTCTTAAGAGTCTTAAGTCTTAAGGTCTTAAGAGACCCTTAAGAGACCCTGAGACTCTACATTTCAGCTATTATGAAATAAACTTTTCTGATTCTTCTTGAGCAAAGCATTCCTCTGTTATTTTTGGCTGGAGTCTTCTCACGTGTGTCGAGCGAAATTGCGACGACACGAGCTAACCACGCTAACCCGGGCACAGAGGGAATATCTGCAGTGTAGCCTCATGATGCTAACTGAGTCATGGCTAACATTGCTAATTCCGGACACAAGCGTGGCGCTGCCCAGATTCCAGCCTCTGCATTACGGACCATATCAAATTCTGTGTGGAGAACATTGTATCCACCAGGATTGTGCGGTGCTTCTCTAGCAACAAACTCTGGATTACACCCGAAATAAAACTGTCCTCAAGCATAAGAGGATAGCCTAAATTAGTAGACAGAGAGGAGCTGAAAGGATTGATCAGGGAGAGAAAAGACAGCTACAGGCAGAGGATGAAAAATCAGCTACAGCAGAGCAATGATAGCAAAGCCTGGATAGGCCTTAGGCCACAAAGAACAGAGCTCACTGATGGTGGGGGTTTGACGTGGGCCAATGAACTGATTTACTTCTTTTCCAGGCTTGATTCGTCCAGGATGCAGTATCTGACATCAAATGCATACACCCCCCAACACTGCTGTTCCATCTCTGACACCTTCTTCACTCCACATACCACTGCTATTCTTGTTCATAGTTTCATCACTTCACAAATTGTCTACTGTAATTCTCTTCTTTTTGGTCTCAGTAACAAATCTTTCCATAAGCTTCAACATTTTCAGAATTCTGCTGCTTGAATAATCACTAAAACCTCTTCTCCTTATTTTCCTCTATTCATTTTACTGCATTTGATCAAAAGCAATCAAGGTTTATTATTTTGAAAAAGTGTAATAGCCTTTGATTTCTGATCCCATAACATTGAAACAAGTTGGGGAAAACTTTGAAGGGTATACTGCAGTGTGTTGTTGTTTGGTGCACACAGTATTGCTGGTTTTGTGTAGCATACCAGACATGTCTGCAGGTTATTTTATGGCAGATAGGTTAGTAAGTTGGAGCTGGAGGTTTTTCTCTGAGAACTGAGGAGATTCACACAAATGTTCTTAAAATCCTTGAGAAAAATTCTGTCAGTAACTGCCAAAATGTTTTTAGAACATTATCCTCTGTGACTTTGGGCGATTAGTTGCATTATAAACCATGCACTTCAAAGCGAAGCACAGCTTCTTTAAATCTGAACTTTATAAATTGTGATTTGGGATCTTAGTAATTCAAGTAATTCAGTTAGACCATGATAAAACTCTTGTCCTAGTTGATCCTTCAGTAAGTAGCAACACTTCATTTGGTCTGGACAGTGACAACTTCTTAGTGACACATACAGATGACACAGTGCTACTTAAGAGCCCTTTATCAGATCATTAAGAGCACAGCAGTGGCCACAAGTGTTCCAAATCTCAAACTTCTCCTATGACACAGAATGCCAACTACAGAGGTAAAATATGGAGTACAAACCAATCTAAATTAAACCTATTTCAAAAATGGTGTCTGACATATTAGAGAAATTAGCTGAAATTATTCATGCATACACACCTTATCCTGAAGATTGTCACTACAGCAATGTCACTCAGGCACTCGCAAGTAAGCTATGGGTGGAAACAAAGCCTCAAGGTAAAATGGGCAACTACCAGAACCATGGCTAAGGTCACAGTGAACGGAGGGGATCCAGGACGACCCAAACAGCACCCGGAGACCAAAAAAAAGGATAAGTCATGGCCAGACTTATCTGCTCCTCTAGGTGAGAGATTATTTTGCTCAAATTTTCATTACAAATATTTATGTGAGGTAGACGTCCCGGTTGAAAGGTGTCCGTTGGATTGAGTCTATAAAATAAATGGTTTTGAAAGAGCTCTGGGGTAACTCTAGGTCGAGGACCTAAGAGGGGTCTGGATCGCTACCAGACTTTAATTTATATTTTGTGGTGATACTTCTGTTCATTTAGAAGGTTGTGTCTGTGGGAAACTGGTTGTGAGTGTAAAAGTTTAGGTGAATTGGAGCTAGACGGACTCTGTGTGAGCTTACTAGCCTGTGTGGGTATGGGTGCGTGTTTGCACTAGCCGCAGGATGGGAAAGGCGCACAGTAAGGCGAAAAACACGGAGGGCGCTTCAGCAGATAATGCATCTAAGCTTGAACTTGCCAACGTCCATTATATTATCTTATGAAATTACATTATGGGTATGAATATGTTGCGTACTATGATATTTAGGTTAAAGACTGTGGGTTTTCCTGAGCGTGGTTCTTCAGATCTGGACGCATTGTGCGATCTTAAAACTAAACTAAGACGTCTCGAATTTTCAAATCAATCCAAAAAAATTTTAAATTTAATATGTGGCAAGCTGAATCAAAATCTTGCGACGCTAATAAAGCTTAAAATAAACTAGTCTCTAAACAGCTGAGTGAAGGAGAGGTCGGGGTGCAAAAGTCACAGTCCCCGGTAGAGGGAGACAAACAAACACCACTCATTTCACTTTTAGATTAGACACTAGAATTTAACACTCACACTGGCCAAAAATTCCCAGCGTACTGTGAAACTTGTATCCTGGTCTAAACCAGATGATGAAGTTCTGTGAACCCCTAACGTGCCCGTCAGAGGAATCCTTCCAGTCGAAGAGGGGCAGTAAGCTAGAGCAACCGCTCCCCAATCAGAGCCCTGGTTCCTAAAAGCGCCAGTGATACTGCACATGAAACTTTTCATACAAGCCCCAAGCAAAAAAGAAAAAAAAATGACTCTCAGCTCTCTGGATCAGTGAGAAATGCAGAAATCCAGCGGAAAGACAGAGAGAGAGAAGGGGGGGGGGCAAGGAGAAGAACACAAGAGAGAGGGGTGGGCAAGGCAGAGAGGGAGAGAGCGAAGAGGTGCTGAACTGTGAAATGGCTGATGGCAAGTGAAATCTCTGGGACAGAGAGATGAAGTTCACCAAACGGACTAGATCCAGGACAATCAGGCCAGTACACTTCCAATTTACACACACAAAGGGAGGTTTCTGAATTTAACTTCATTGAACAAAGAGTAGATCATGAAGTAGACTCAGGAACTTTTGTGTACAAACTGTTTCCGAATGCCAGTTTAATGCCTAAGCATAAATCTCACTATTATGGGCAAAATTACTCAAGTACTTATTGATAGTAGGTGCCACTTCTTCTGTTTTGCATAAGGAAGTGTTTCCTGAAGTATGGCTGAGTGAAAAATCTACTCACACTGTAATTAAGGAGTATTTCTCCATTCCACTTCCGTTTTACCAATCTGACGGGTTGCTTAAACACTCGTTTTTGATCTCAAAGCGGTGACTTGTTAATATTCTAGGTAGAAATGTGATGTGCATTTTGGGAATTCAGCTGACATGCGGATCAGAAGGGTTAACTATTTCAACCGAGCGGGATTTGGGAGAACCAAACTCACCATTAATCATGTATAAATGGGAATTTTATCGGGGAAATCCAGACTGGTGTAATGAACTTGTGAAAATAGCGAGGCATCTGGCACCGGAGAATTTTGTTGTTAGAGAATCTTGTAATTTGCATTTACAGTTGCTTCAGAAATTATTGAGGTTTACGAATTTGTGTGTATGTGTTGGTATTCTAGTCACATGTAACATTGTGGGTGCACGTGTAGGTCCGCGAGCTGGTATCGCTCGTGGAGGGTTTTGTGTGGTCTGTGGTTAAGAGATGCAAAGTGTGTGATATCACACATGCCTAAGTGACACTCTGATAACTTCACTATGTTGTCTGAGGAAGCAGAACACAAACTTTCTGTGCTTCCTGATACATTGTGGCCACATCAGCTGCTCTCTAATGCACAGCTCCAGTGGACCAAAGATGCCCATGCAGCTTTTAATGAGCTCAAGATAGCTCTCCAAATCGCACCTTTGCTTGGAAATACATAACCCTGATAATCGTCTTGCTGATTCTGCTGCAAAGCAAGCTGCATTAATGCCTTTAATTACTGATCATACATATTTGTCTTTACCTAATGTCTCACTGCTCAATGTGCAAAAATTTGTTTACCTACAGTGTGCTATCCAATGTGGGTGAGGCTCGCACATGAAAATATTCACTTGTCAAAGGGACCGATGTGCAGTATGGAGCAAATCTTGATGAGAGAGGGAGAGAGAGAGAGAGGGAGAGAGAGAGGGGGGGAGAGGGAAATAGAGAAAGGGAGAGTAAGAGAAACGAGAGGGTCAGGAGAGAGATGTCGGCCTGAAACGAGTGAGAAAGTGAGAAAGGCACATAAAAC
>JBBKCR010000006.1:2583436-2593516 GCA_037577295.1 Ladigesia roloffi | reverse complement strand
CGACTAATGAAAATGTATTCGACCAAGCCTTCTTCATATCGACTAATGTTTAGTTGACTATTTGGGGGCAGCCCTATCACGAATATCGAATATAAAACCAACTTTCCCCCGTTCTTTTTTTGCCTTGCAAAAGTCACTATTGCTGATGTTGCTTCGCTGGCCGTCTAGCGGATAAAGTCCCGTCCATCTACTTAGCCAGAAAACTCGAACAATCCTGTTTTAGTCCTATTGGACTCCCTGTGACCATGTAGTTTTGTGTGTTTCTCAAGATTTTAATGACAAATGAAATTTATTTTTTTGTATGGGGACACGGACCGGGTTCTGTGTTTGGCATTGATTATCACTGATGGATTTCAGCTTTGACTAATTAGAAATTTTGGGAAAAAAAAACAAGGACACGACTGCGGTGTCCTTAATGGTAGATGCGGCACTGCTTCTCAAGAGTGGGTTGATGGCGCATCCGCCAGCACAGAAACCAAACACAACTAGCAGACACAAGCTTCTGAGAGTAACAGATGAGACAAACGTGGTTAAACCAGCTTTAAAACCATATTTATAGCACAGAAGTGAGACAACCAAGGTTAAATAAGCTTTAAACATGTTTAGAGAACAGGGCAGAGAGGCGACCGGAGTGTCTATGGACTTATGGACGTGGGTTGCTGTGCTGAAACAGTTGGCTAAGTTTGGAAATGTTTTAAACTCCGCTGGACTTTGTGAAATGGGAATGGATTTTTCTCCTTAACCAGGGGGATAGCGAGCCACTAGGAAACCGAATTGTTGGACGTTTATTTTTTCAAGAGAAGACACATTTTTTTCAATTTTTTTCACAACGTTGCGGTAGGACAAAACTGTTCATCTCATTCGAGTCGGGGACTCGGCTGAACTTCTGTTTTTCCCTGAAAACTTTGATCACCCCTTCATTGCCTCAGAGACTTTACTTAAAGTAATTTGGGTTGAGGATAATAAGGTATGAATTGTCTAAACTGTTTGATGTGTTCATTTAATAAGTCTCTTAGATTAATCCATACTTAGATCTTATCTTGAAATCTTGAAACGTGCTTTGGCAGCATAAATGTTCTGGAGCCAAAGACACTTTTCTCTGGAGCTGCCCATCAGCACAAAACACATGTTCTCTCAAATTTAAAAAATAATTTATAACTATTTAACTACATTAAATATAAAATCAAATGGCAAATGGTCAAATACCTACCCTTCTTTTTTCATCCTGTAGCTATGTGTTCTGCTGTCATCATTTCAAGGTCTGGAGCCCCTCCCTGTGCCTCAGAAACTTTTCTTTCATTGTCAGCAGCCATAGAAACCTTAACCCATCTCCCGTTGTCCACACTCGCCTGCCCGTGTTGGTCCTTGCTCTTGCTGATGTCTGGCATGTTGTGAACGAGCTTACTGGTAAACCAATTCACAATGTCCTGGTTGGTGAGTTTGGTGCGCTCCGCTAGCTTCTCTACCTCATCTCCTTTTAGCATGTTAGCCTGCTGGAAGTGTCGCTGTAAAACACTCTGTGCCGCTTCCGTTATTGAACTGCTCTGGCCATTGTGCTTTTTGTTGCTCAGGTTTTGAAACTGCTCCATCCATTCCAAGGTTCCGCTCTTCAGGGCAGATCGATTGTCCTTGAACCAGCGTACAATTTCTGTGCGAGCTAGCCCTGTTTGTAGTTCCAGCTGGTTATATTCCTCTGGTGATGGCCACTGTGTCTGTGAGAAAACCTCTTTAAGGAGGCCAAGAGACTTGATGTCGATTTCATGGCTCAACGAGGTGGTCAGAAGGGGAAGGGGGGAGGACCTGGCCCGAGCCTCCTGCTCATGAACTCCATTCAGTGTTATCCTGTCCAATCTTTTTGAGCCCATGGAGTTGAACAATGCCTGTTCAAGGTTATCTCGTAAGGCGCGGCGCTCTGTGAACCACCCATCAATCTCCGTTTTGGACAGTCTGCTGTCTGCTATAAGGCTTTCAATCTCAGACTGTGTTGGAAAGCTACTCCTCTGGAAACTCTCCTCTAGCATTTTCATTTGCTCAGACGACTTGCCCTTTACTCTTTCCAGCAGGGGGAACTGTGTGGCCACTGCCTTCTGAGGCTGGTTTTCCTTCAACACAGAGTCATTCTTTACCACCTTATGGTTTCCAAGACGCTGGTCACTAAACCACCTTTTGATCTCTCCCCAGGAAAGTCCAGTCATCTCGATAAGACGGTACACTTCTTCATCATCAGGAAACTGGCACTGGGTATAGCTGGCTACTAACTCTTTCATTTGCTCTGGAGTTTTTTTACAATCTGAAGAAAGACAGGGTGTAGGGGAGACAGACTTGGAAGTAGTCTGAACGGTTTGGATTATTGAAGGCCTCTTCACCTCAGAAGCACCCACGGGGGCTGTGAGGGGTCTTTTCACAGCCTGTGCTGTTTGATTCGCAACCGTTAATGCAAGTGGAGCACAATTTTGTGAGGACCCATTGGCAACTGGTGTCAGCACCAAGCTGGACTGTCCAAGAACATGGCAAGGGACAGTTTGTATGAGGGATTGTGAGGCTTTCGTGGATTGTGTTAACTGTGCAGGCAAAACAGTGAATGCTTGTTGAAGCGGCTGAATTGTTCCATTGAACATTTTCTTACGTGCCTCCTCAACCTCCTCTGGCGACCAGCTGATGCCTTGTTTTAGCCTTTGGGTGGTAAACCAGACTTTGATCTGTTCTTCTGGGTGCTTAGATGCTGCCGTGAGCCATGAAAGTTCAGCTTGAGTTGGGTAAGGGAACTTGTTGAAGGATGTAATGAGTGTGAGGTTGCCATCCAGGGATGCGTTGTATTTTGATGTGTTGAGAGGGACAGCGATTTTTGGTACTAAACTATAGTTTGGGGGACGCTGTAAGGATGGCATGATGTGAGCAAGTCCTTCTTTAAGTGTCGCGTCTGGGATTATCATGGTTCCGTTTACGTTGACCGCAGTGATCTGTTTTTTGGGTAAGTCTGGGGTCAGTTTATCAGTCTGACTGTCTGCCAATGTCCGCTTCCCATCGATCTTTGTCCTAGATATCTTCGCTGACATGGATTTGCTGAGAGGAAAAGTGGACAGGTCCTCTGCAGACTGAGGACTTGTTGCATCATAAATGACTGCACAGTTTGACCCTTCAATGGTCTGCTCCAGAATAGTCTGGCTGTTGAGTTTAATCCTCTTAAACTTGAAATTGCTTTCTCCAGGATGACATTTCTCATTGTGTTCAGTTAACGTGTCAAATTTTTTAGTGTTAAAGTTACAGACCGCACACAGGTAGAGAGGGTTGAGGATGACATTAGGATGGTTGGAGTCTACATGATCTTTGAATTCATTAAGGTTCTGCGTGGAGAACGTACAGTATTTGCATTCATAACCCCCTTGCACTTTCTTCTGTGGCCGGATTTGTGACTCAGGCTTCTCCGGCTCCGTGTTCTCCGGTATAGTGCCGTCAAGGTTCTTTTTGTCGGTCCAGTTATCCCTGGCAGCCACATGTGAGGATGCGTTCTCCACTGCACGATCCGCACAATCATCCACTTCATCCTGTTTCTCCAGGTCACTTGGTCGGATCATGCAGGGGGTCGTGGACTTCCTGCGACTAGCCATGACTTACTCCAGGCCTGTGGAGGTACGACCCTGGCGGAGGACTGGTGGGGAATGCTGGGAGGAGATTTGTCTGAGGAAGAAAGGCGAATGCTTCTGCTGACTTTTAATGTCAGCTGCAGTGGGCGACTTCATCAGACTGCATCCCAGGCCACACAATCTAAAAGGAAGATATAAAACGTATTAGGCTTCTTATAAATGTAGGAGTTATCTGTTTACTGACACAGCAAACGCTAATATTATTATACAGCCAGTCAGCAGGTTAACTTCAGGGATATTTATCCATTTCTAGTGTGAAAGGTCAACCAGTTTCATCAAGATATAGAAATTATTTTGTTTATTTATTTTTTCAGTAATTTACTATTTAAGCACAGCCATCCCCTGCAATTTAGTCCCAATCTACAACATTGTTTACTATTTAAATATAACCAACCATTTTGCCACTTGTGAATCCACGGTGAAGGACAGCTACATTTTTACAGGGTGTTTCAGTACCTGAGTAAATAACTAACAACTTTATTAGGGAAATCTTTTTCTGTAAAGTTCATGCTACATTTTACTGATCCTCCCTACTGGACCTGTAAAGAGGTTCTGGACTCAGTAACAAGTCTGTCAAGTCACAGTCCAAGGTGGGCGCCATTAAATATTAAGGCAAGCTCCCTTTCCATGCTGTCGTTATAGCAACGGCACTGAAGGATCCATCAGTTGTGCTGGATCACAGCAGCAGATTAAAGGATCCTTAAAGATTTTAATTGGTGGAGAAGGGAAGGCGATATGCAGAGGTATGAAAAACATATCTTGTGGCGTGTCTGGATTCCAGTCCAGGTTCAGCCCTTCTCAGGCCTGAAGTGACCCGAGTGGATCACAGGAGAGAGGAGACTAATGAAAAATGTATGAGGACACAGTCATCTCGTATCTCAACCTCAGCCTGCTCCAAACGAACCCTCCTGGAACGGCCCAGCGGTGAGGGTGTTAGTGTTCTGGGGGTTTGGTGCTAACGGGGATTGGTATATTTTGTATATAACTTGAACACCGTTTTGTTCATTCCTTCTTCCTGAAGAACAGCTGCATTATTTAATACAACGTGACATATAATTACCTTGAATTCCATTTCAGTCACATTTAAAGTGAGTTACTGTCTCTGCTGACCCTTTTTTTCTTAAATATTTTGTTAAAAATCACAGATAAAGGCGAAAAAATTTTTCTCCACTATTTTCTACATACAATTACTTTTCTCACCTCTGCACTATTTAAAAAAAGTAAATAAATGAACATGTGCCGTGCTATCTATGCATCGACCTTAAATCTCTTAGAACACTTCTAGATCAATTTAACATCGTACAGGGTAGGAAGATCAGGAATATAATCCGAATCACATGCAAAACAACAGGAGGCGGTTTCAAATCAAATGAAACCCGTGTGCTACAGTAGTACCACATCCTCCTTATTCTGGTTTGTGTTTACTAGTCCTGTCTCAGTAGCTCTGCTGATGCACACTAAATGAAGGTGTTATATAAAAGGAGTGGAGGCAGAGCCGGAGAGCTGGAGAGGAGGAAGCCGAGCGCGGGGCGCTTTTCCAGTGGCTGAGCCGCATCCTTCCACAGGAGGATGTTGCTGCGGAACTGCTGTGTGAGGGGGCGGAGACTCAGCCGTGTTAATACGGTGCAGCGCAGTGGGGGGGTGAATTTGGGATCCAGGCAGAATTAATTTAAATCTCATCAAATGGGGCCTAGGAACCCTGCAGCACTGCACAAAAACTCCTCCAGACGCAGAGCCACCACCGCACCGGCTGGAGGGGCAGGAAACTATCGCTTCACATCACTGGGCCCCTTCATTCAGGCAGAATCCAACGTCCTGTAACAACAGCATGGTGATGGAGGTGTGAGAAGGTTTAGAGGTAAAACTCTGACTTCTCAGACGCAAACACTACAGATCTGAAACTGAACATCATTTTGAAAAAAAAAAAAAAGTCACCGCACTGTAATGAACTGAAATATTTATTATTCTCCTAAACTGGAAACTAAAAGGTTGTAAGTGTGTATTCGAGCATGTTTTCTGCCCCGGGTCATAATGAAACCTCACTTTAACCCTTTTCTAATGGACTCGTGGCTGGGTTGCCTTCATTACTCCACTTGCTTTCTTTTTTTTTATGATTCCCCAGGATTCTTCAGTTTTTGGGGTACCTGGGGACAGGGCTCGAAAATCTGGACTTGAGTTGCCATGGAAACGGCCTAGCAGCAGGTGGGAGGGATTTTCTCAACCGAGATCCAGATGAGGAACATTCTGCATTCCTATTTTCAGCCCAGACGACGTTCGTGTGGAAAACCACGCTGTTCACGTTATAAACTACAGCGCCTCAAAATTATGAGCATAAAACATTACAACACCACAAACAAATATACCCACAAAAACAAACTGCATTATGGTCCTGCGCAGAAATGTCTCTGAATCATGCCAGAATTTATAAACACACACACACACACACACACACACACACACACAAAAACATCTAAACAACATTCACCAGCAAAATATAAGTATAAGCAAAATGAGACGTAAAATGTTATTTTAAAATAATTTTAAACAAACAAGAAACACTACTACTACTACTTCTTATTAATAATAATAACAATCCACATAGCAATAATGAGCATTTCCAGATAAAAGATCTTTTAGATGACCATAATGGATGCACTAATTTAATTTGGTGTTTCTCCTCTGGCTGACTGTACTGAAAGACTCCCAGAGCGTTCCCTGCCCCCGGCCCTATACCGTCTACAGTAACTGGTTTTAACCGATCTTCTGTTTATCCTGACACATTTTTATTTGTTGTCAGGTTTGTTTGTTTATGGAGGGGTGCCCTACGTTTTTGTATGACTATGTTGATATGGTAGATTTCGCTTTCAGATCACTCCAACCTTTACTGTTCGCACTTTAATTCAAGACACCCCAGATATCAAAGTAAAAATATTAGCAGCAGGCTAGTCCAATATGCCAACATTTCTTCAGATGTTTCCCCGTCATGCCTGTATGCATGCCTGATAATGTCAGAGCATGCTCCTAAAGAAATGATAAATAGTGTCCTGGGAATATTTCCCTGGATCTTGACCAGATCTTGACCAGGGTCTCACTGTGAGCGTAACCAAGCTTTACACACTGCAGCCAGTCACAGCCACTGCAGGAACTTGTCTAAAGTAAGTGCTGGTTTTGACCAGAGCTATGCAAAAATGAATTATTTCTTTCCTATGAATTAAACTCATGAACGCCTTGCTAATATGATGTAGAGCAGATACATGTAAATTCCTGAACAGTGTGACAGTGTCAGATGGACCAAAACATCTCCAGGTGTTCTACTGGATCTGGGTCAGGCGAACTAGGGGGCCAGTCAATGGGATCAATTCTTTCATCCTCCAAGAACCATAGGCTCACTCTGGCCACATGAATCTGGACTCTGTTGCCCACCAGGAGGAACCCAGGATTCACTGCACCAGCGTAATGGGTCCTGCTGATAGGTGAAGTTCCTTCTACAGACCTGCACAGCTCTTCAGGATTCGTTTCTGGAATCTCCTCAATACTCAAAGTTTTTCAACAGCTTCCATAAGCTTTACACAATACTGGTCTTAGGTTTTGCTCAGGTTCTTTGGGAAAGCTCTGACAGAATCTAACCCTACCTCCATTAAACACGTACGCTTTAGAGGTCTGCAGTGGTGCTGGATAACCACGGGACCCGCGGAACGCAGCACGAAAGTGGCCGGGGTAGAGCGATGTGTTCATGGGAGCAGGACGAAGACAGCAAAGTTTACATTTGTCTTAAATACCTTTCACAGTTGGTTTGTATGTGGGGAACAACATGTGTAGTAGGCGACCGAACTTATGCTTGTTTGCGTTGCGCTTGAACATCAGGCGGCAGAACAGCGCAATGAACGCACTGAGCTCTGACTGCGGTCGGAATAAACACAGAGCCCACGCTAACTTTTTTTATTACCAATACCAAATATTTGCATGTTTATTTGCCCAATAACTGATATTTATTTACTATTGTACTTCTATTTTTGACACAATCATTACAACACCACTCAACTGAAAAAATTGTTTTATCTATATTAATTCACTCCCTCCTTGCATACAAATCAAAACTAGGGGTCTGAAAGTGGAAAAAATACTAAAAAAATACTTTAAAAAAAAAGGACACTGTAACTAAAGTCTTCAATGCTGCATAAACAACATATCAGTCATTTATGTAACACATCTAATGTGTGCATTAATAGCTGTTATGTTTAATAAAGTTTACCAAATATAGGAAAGCAAGTAAGTATACTTTACTTTTGCACACAGTTTCCCCCTCAGATGCGCATAATTCTCAAACCACCCACCAGATGGCGGTGTTTATCGGCAAACACGATATTACAAAACCGAAAACCGATTATGGTAAAGGTAAACCGATATATCGGTCAATCTCTAGACATAAGCATGCAAATTATGCACTGTCGGTCAATAGGACAAAGTGAATACTATGGCTGACACAGATACTTGTGTGTATTGTGAGTAGAATGTTTGGAATGTAGACCTCAATTACGTAACACAGTGCATTACAAAGATTATCGAGCAATTTCAGATCCAAGTAATCTTATAAAGTCACACCAGTCACACTTCTCCACAAATTCTTTGATAACCCAATCTCATAAAACATGAAAAGGGAAGCCCTAATCATTTTCCATCCCCTTGTTTCTTATAATACCAGTAGACCAACAGACAAAAATCATTGAGATTTTAAATCAGGCAAACTACCATTTAATAACTGCAACAAGGTAATTTGACAACGAGTAATCACTCATAAAAATGTTGGTTTTCTGTTTCCTACTTACTTCCATATATAATGTCTAATTAATTGCCTTTACTTGTATAAACCAGACAGAAAGTGCACAAACCATGCTCATCATGAGTTAATTTTATGATCGTGTTAAGGCAGACAATTCCCCACTGCTCCTCCAGGACCAGAACCGAATGCCCTCCAGGTGCATCAGCCCTGCTTTAGTCGCTACTCTGAGAAACAGAAGCAAGACTCCAGCACCACTGACATCACAGTGGTAGGGCATGGTCATACAATCCAAAGGCTGGAATCACACACATCCAAACATGTACACTGTTTTGCAAAAAGCCTGCACTCAAGCCGAACTACCTTAGAGGGCACGTTTCACAATTTCCAATTATGACTCATGAGTGAAGGTAAAGCCCAGTCCTGCACTATCGAGCAGAATTGGGGAAATATGCATATTTGATTTGTAATTAGGTAAATGAATAATTTGCTCCAATCTGTTGACTGTATAGTTCAGTATACCCTGTTGAAATATAGTATTTAACATAATGAACTGTTCTACTCCTGTACATTTGGTTTGATATAACCAATGTTTAATCTAGCCTAACCCTTTTAGTCATGGAACAATGTCAAAGCCAAACCAATCAGACCTGTTTATTCTGGCAATAGTACTGCATACTTGATTTGAGAGGCTGAGGTCTCTGATCTATCCTCAATGGAGCTCCACTAGCAGATTTTATTCATACCAAATTAACACATCAAAATAACGGTGTGTTCCTCTACATGGAAACTGGGAGATTCGTTTAAATACAACTAATGTGTTTAGATAGTAAATAATTTTTAGGATGTGGACACAAACAGACAGACAAAACTGTCTAAAAAAATTGTGAATTTATTGAAGAGATAAGAGATAATGATCCATAAAATAAAATAATAAATAAATAAAACAAACTGCATTCAGAATAAAACTAAAGCTAGGCACTGTACATTAATTTTAAAAAGATATCGTTCTTTACCATAAACACAGAGGCACATGTACCAATAAGTGAGGGCACATAGGAAATGCAGCAGAAGGCAGTGATGTAACAGGAAGTAGTCAGACGGTACACAGAGGTTCGCTTCCTCTGTGCCTGATCATCACTTCACATTATTTGCGTGGACAGATCGATCGATTCAGTCAGTCGTATAGGATATAAATCAGCACTGAATCACCATGACAATCACTAATTATGTGACCCAGAGAAGCACATTTTGAACAATGAGTCCTATAATTACAACGCCCTTGTTAGAAGTAAAAATGGCTGACCGGTAGGAGAGGGGTTCCCCTGGGGGCGGGGCTTCTGAGGAAGTGCTGTTCCTGTGAGGTGCCGTCCGGTTCTGCACCTACACAAATAAATAATAAAATACTAATAAACCCTCGATGGTGGCAATAAGAGAAAACCACACACACACACACACACACACATATATACACACATACACACATACATACACACATACATACACACATACATACACACATACATACACACATACATACACACATACATACATACATACACACATACATACATACATACACACATACATACATACATACATACATACATACACACATACATACATACATACACACATACATACATACATACACACATA
>JBBKCR010000006.1:2563826-2579185 GCA_037577295.1 Ladigesia roloffi | reverse complement strand
CCTCACCAACCTGTACAACTCCTTATCTCCCTCCTTCCTGTCCAACCTAGCATACATGTCATCATATGCCCTTTGTTTGACCTTTGCCACTTCAACCTTCACCACATGCTGTATCTTCCTGTATTTCTGTCTACTGCATGTTCCCAATTGGTCCAAGCTCCCTGCTGATGCTTGGACACCATTTTGCTGTGTCGCTCCTCTTCCACCTCTGCTCGGACCTTGCCCTGAATCTTCTGCCGTCTGTCCCTCATAGCGCAGCGTTTTATGACAGCCGAGTCCTGCTAGCCCAACCACCACAGAACCTTGCCTCTGCCAGCTGGACTGCCTCGTGTGCCCTCCACTTCCTTCCAGTCCTGACCTCTATGCCTGCAGAGGAGACTCTGGAGTCAGATGAGTCTCTGTACAGTAACTCCTCCCTGGCTCTTGTTACTTTGAATTCCTCTGTAAGGCCTGAGAACGGGAGCTGGAGCTTGTTGGTGTGTCCATACAGGGCAATGCTTAGGCTCTTTAGCAGGCCCAGCCACCAGCGCAGGACCTGGCTGATGATTCTCTCCAGGGTCTCCACCGTTGTTATTGGGACCTGGTACATCAACAGTGGCCACAAAAGCCTTTGCAAGATGCGATGCTGATATATCCAGGCTTTAAATTTCGCGGGAAGGCCTGCCCTATCCACTGCTGCAAGCCAGGTTTTCAGCTGTGCGTGCATGGCCTGGATTGCTACTGTGTCTCTCAGAGTCACGTCAAAGAGCTTCCCCAAGCTCCTCACCGGCTTCTCCGTCAATTATGGTATTTGGAGACTGTTCATGTGGAAGCGGAATTTGTCCTCAACTCTCCCCTTCCTCAACAAAAGGGACCGGCATTAAGCTGGCTTGAATGTCATTCTCGCCCAAGTTGTTAGCCATTCCAGACCTTTAAGGAGCCAACGGCACGCTGGCACAGATGTTGCTGTGACTGTTAAGTCATCCATAAAGGCTCTGATTGGCGGTTGGCGAGTGCCAGATTTGGAGAGAGGCCCTCTGTATTCCACTTCTGCCGCCTTGACAAGCATGGTCATCGCTAGGGCAAACAGCATCACTGACATGGTGCAACCAGTGATGATGCCTTTTTCTAGGAGATGCTAGGCTGATGTTATAGATCCAGATGTGAATCTCATACTAAAACTACTGTAATAGTCCTGTAATAGAAGATCTGTGATCTTCTGCGGAACATGGTGCATCGTCAAGGCTTTTGTCACCAGCTTGTGGGGAATTGATCCGTAGGCATTTGCCAGGTCCAGCTAGATGACTGCCAAATCTCCTCGGTTCTCTCTTGCCTCTCGGATCAGCTGGGTGACCAGTCCAGTGTGTTCAAAACAGCCTGGGAAGCCTGGAACTCCTGCCTTCTGCACACTAGTGTCAATGAAGGAATCCCTCAGGAGGAAATTGTTCATGCGATTGGCAAGTATCTTAAAGAATATCTTGCCCTATACACTGAGCAGTGAGATGGTATGGAACTGCGCAATGTCACTTGCGTTTTCCTCCTTTGGTATCCACATACCTTCGGCATGCCTCCACTGCTTGGCTACCCTGCCTCTTCGCCATACTATCCTGATGATTCTCCACAGCCTCTGCAGAAGTCTTGGGCAGTGCTTGTACACTTTGTACGGCACGCCGCTTGGCCCTGGTGCTGCACTGGTCCATGCAACACTGACCGTGTTCTTGACCTCTGCCAGTGTTGGCTCTTTGATGTTGAATTGGCTGGATGGTAGTGATGGTGAAATTAGTTCTCTGCAGGGGCCCAGATATTCCTCCCTCTGCCCGTTGCTGTATGTTTATGAGTGATGGTGGTTGATGTTGTCTTCTGGACACATGAGGGTCCCACTCCGCTTCTGCCCAAGCAGCTTCTTCATAAACTCAAAAGTGTTAGCTATTAAGGCACTGCGCTTGCGGGCCCTCTTTTACCCCTCCTCCTGTGCAACTCAGCACAACGTATGGAGATAAGCTTTTTCCTGAGGATGTCCCGGAGCTCAACCAGGGTGGGCTTTCCTTCCTCGCTCGCCTTCTTGAAACGTTGTTTCAGGGACTTCAAGTCTCTCCTGAGTGCAGTGATCTTATTCTCTCGCCTGTTGGGTCTAGCTGTAGTCTTGGCCTTTGGCTATTTGATACCAAACCGCTCAGCACCGATGCAGATGATGAAGGTGCACATCATTTTGAGCTGCTGGTCCACACTCCCATTCGATGATGCTTCCAAAGCGCCATCTACATCTTCGTCGAGCTGGCGCCAGGCCACAAGACCCTGCGATGTTCGGATGGATTGTTGGGTGGAGCACGCTGAGCTTGGAGGTTCTGAACACTGTGGGTTGACTCCGGGTCCTGTGTGTCATCCAATTTGGTATAACTATTTTCAATAATTTTATTTTATGTATGTTCATAACCCACACATACACACATAGTGTGTGTGTGTAGGTTATATGAGGCTCCATGGGGGTCATTGGGAACTAGCGTTAATTAGACTAGCACTAGCAGCAAAGTAGAACATGAAAGGGTGTTTATAAAGCAAATAAAGAGTGCAGTTGGTTTTTATTTGCTATAAAACAAACTGCAAGTGTCCGTTGCTGAGTGAGTTTACAGGAGAAAATGTTTGAATGAAACACTCTTTCTTTTATTCAATAATTTAGCATTTTAGAAGCTTTTCAGCAAGGCATGCTTGTGTTTGCCAACACATTTCTGAATAATCCAGCAGATTTGTTCTGCTCTTTTAAAATTTGTCTTGGTCAGATCTCAAGAAATAATTGCCTGTTCCATTTTAAATTCATATCCCGCTTTGGATGTTTTGCATGTGGTTGATGGTGGCAATAACACGGGTTATTGTATATGAGCTGATTTGTATAGTACTTGGATTTCAGTCTAACTGACTGGAATGCATTTGACTACAATGTATTAATGCGTGTGACTAAAATCCTATCAGGATACAATCAAGCTACAAATTGCATGCAGTGACTAGGGTCTTTGTCTTATATAAAACTGCCTTTGATGAAACAAAATAAATCAGGAGAATTGGATTTACCTCTCTCAGTAATTATAAACACAGAAACTGCACCTCTATGGGAGGAGTATCTAAACAAATGTCCAAGCGCAAAGAACAGTCAAAGTGAAATATATACAGAAGTAAAATACCAGCGAGTTTGCCCTTTGGTCTTACAGTAAAACAGCTTGTAAAGACAAAGCTGCAGGCAGAGATCAGGTGCACAATGAGTGTTCAAAAAGTGTAACATAGCAAACCTGCCTAAATTCTCCTTCTATTAAGTGGAGTGTAGCTATCAAAGGCTGTCACTCAGTGAGGCTTTATATGGTTTAGACACTGAGCTGTCCAGGATGAAAACATAGGCTCTCCCTCATAAAATCTCTTTGGATCTGGGTCCAATTAATCACACACCAGATTCTCAAGGTTTTTCTGTACCTGTAGAACACATTGCCTGTCTAGGTCGGTTCTCTGCAGCTAAGTATGTGTAGACTAACAGGTGTTTCATTTCAACATAAATGAAATTCAAAGCCAATGTTTGTGATTACAGTTTTGAAGCTGTGAATCCATGGTAAGATTTTAAAACACTCCATACACTAAAACACATTTAATTCGACGCTCTGTAATGGCTCTCAGTTCTGTACCTGAGCATACATATATTATGTATACAAAAATGCAAGTCAGTGCAATTACACATATCACAGCTAATATCAGAGGTAACACTCTGAATGTTTTATATATTCCAACTAATGGATAGATTTGCCAACATGCACAGAATGTGACATTCTTAAAGTTGGGGATCATCTTCCACAAAAGTGTAATAAAGTGAATATAGTTTGCTGTTCTTCTGCTTCAGCAGATAGTTTGATCACTGAGATGTAAACAAAGACATTCAGACTTAATACCAAGTGTTGTACTTTGGAGAAACATTGTAGAGTTTTAGATGTAGAGCTGTGGATGGCAAAATAGTGGTAAATCTGAAAAAAATGTTTTTTATAGTGTTCTACTATTGTGTTTTCCCTGCATGTCACTACTTCATCTTTATGTCTTATTGTAATTATTGTTTTACCATTTTACAAATAGCCTCGTTATTTGATATTTTCTGCTTTATACAAAACTCTACCATGTGCGTCTGATGTCTCTTTGTTGCTGGAGTCTCTTTGTTGGTAGTCTTCAAATTCATTGTCTCATGTGTAGTTAATCTAGCCTCATACATGTTATTGTGACAGAGATAAAGGGGGAGCATATGCTTTTCACAAAGAAAAAACATGGAGTCCTGAAAGTAAGGGAAAAAACATTGGGCCTCACTCCTGGGAAGTAAGAAAATTAATTCTGCATTCTACATATGATCCTATTGGGAGGTTTTCGATGGATGGGTTTATTTGTTTAAACATCCACAGGAAATGAGCCAATAAGATTGTGTTTTTAAGAAATGAGCCAATAAGAAGTGTTTTTTTGCCTGAAGGTAAACAACAGCAGCTACACACGTAGACAAAATTCTGAGTTCTGAGAGTTCTGAAGTCACTAGCAATGAGAACAGATCTAAACTGAATTGAACACCTGTGGATAGATTTTAAAATTGCTGTTGAGAAAAGGCACTGTTCCAATAGGAGAACCCCGAAGCAGTTAGTAAGGGAAGAGTCAAAACTTCCAAGTGAGAGGAGTAAGAATTGATGGTTATAGGGAGAGACTGATATATATTTTTCGAAAGGGTGTGCAAAAAAATATTGATTTAAGGGTGCCAAAATTTTTTGTGTGGCATTTTGTCAAATGTGCTTTTTTCATGTAGTTTTTGTTTTGTTCCAATACACACAAAGGGAATAAACACGTGGATAGCAAAACATGTGTTAATGCAATATTTTCTGTGAGAAATACTTTCAGGGGGACCAACAATTATTTCCACATGTGTATATACCAGGACTTACTGAAGCAAAATAGAAATGTTTATCACTAACTCCTAACTAGAATCACATAGAGGTGCTAGAAATGAACATTTCAGGCACTGATGTGTTTTTCTCTCCGTATTTCAACATGCCTTGACACTGCAGACCCAGCTCTAACCGCACGGTTTATTAGCATGTTAGCATTCCCCGCGTTAGGTGTTTCTCTACTGATCACGTCATCTGTGTGTGCGCACATATGCGATCATGAGAGTGTTTCTGAGGCATGTGTGTTCTGTGGTGAGTAGTACATCCTGCTGTGTGTACGAGGCTACGTGCTTTCTCCTCCCCCTCTCTCTCTCTCTCCCTACTCTCCCTCCCTCCATGTGAAGTCTGGGCGCCCTGCCAAGTGGAGTGTGTTTTTTGAATGAATACCTGATGAGGCTGCTGCTGAGGCTGATGGGGGGGGGAGCTGCATTCAGTAGAGCACTGAGCATGTGTGTGTGTGTGTGTGTATGTGTGTAGAGCAAGAGAGAGAGAGGAGAGAGAGAGAGAGAGAGAGAGGAAACATTGGCAGTCCTATTGCCTTGCATAACATACGCTCAAGCCTCGCACACATAAGGGCTTTATGTGAGACATACCCAGCAAAAAGAAGAGACGGGGACTTCCTTCGTCCTCGACAATCCAGCACTGCAGAAAGGAGGAGGGGACAGAAGAGAGGCTGGAGATAAGGAGAGAAAATAAAAAGAGAGAGAAGAGGTGAAAGCATCGGACATGGAGGTGATTTTATGATGAGCGGATTGGGCATGCAGCTTCAGATTTGGACAAAGGATGGCTAATCAAAGATAGAGTGCTGTTGTGCTTGGTAGAAAGATAGACAGAGAGAGAGAGAGAGAGAGAGAGAGAGAGAGAGAGAGAGAGAGAGAGAGATGTGGGCTCCACTAGAGAAAGGTAAGGCTCTTCACAATGGAATCCTCACCATCCCAATACAGCATGTCGCTTATAATACATTGTCCTATTTTACTCTAATCTACTGTAGCACACTGCAGTGGTTCTTGCTGAAGCTTTATTAGCGAGGGGGAATGCCTCTTGCCTGTTTCAGTATAAAGGAAAATGCTAGGTGCTTAGCTGTGCAACCGTGGGTTTGGTGGCTGGATGTGTGTTTGTGTGTCACTCTGTAGGTTTGCACTGCTTTTTCTCAGAGAGAGAGAGAGAGAGAGAGAGAGTAGTGCAGAATAGCAGCCCGTTGTCATTGTAAAGCAGCAACAGCTCTGTTTGGATTCATGTCCAGCTCAGGACTCCCCAGCCCGCCTCTTAAAGGGCCAGCGCGTCTGCTGAGGAAGAAAAGGGCTGTAAAGAAACACAGAAGACTCGCTTAAGGGCGATGCTCAAGAAAGAGCAACTAACCCTTGCCATGACTGAGTAAATGCTTTGCTCCCCTCTTTAGTTAGTGCTGCCTGTAGTTCAGTAGTGGCTGAGGTCATGTTGAAGGGTAGCCCCCCAGTCCACACTGCCTCTTCATTCATTTTTGAGAATGACATCATATGTTTTGGCATCCCTGTGATTGTAATAGAGCTGAACCTGTGTATGTGCATGAAACGCATGATGTAAACAAATGTGATTAAACTGAGATTGCGTTATGATGTTAAAGTGGGGCTTGGCAGCGTGGCAACAACATTATGACAGGGCGTTTTGTGTTAAAATATTCAAACAAAAAAGGAGAAATCTGAGTGTATTTTACTAGTTAACACAAATAGAGGTTTGGGGGTTTTCTCTAATCAGCGTCTGGTATCGCAGAGTGATACGAATACGGATTTACTTCCATTAGACTGAAAGTTAAGAACATGTCTCCTTTAAACTTATTTTTTTGTAGATATGAGGAGATATGTTTCGTTCAAACAGCAGCAATTTCTACTTCACCAATAATGATTATTACATCTGAGACATATGAGTATTGGTTAGAAATGTACCAGAATCAGGGGCACCACAAAAAATGGAGAATTTGCTCATGTGGGGAGTTATCCAAGAGGCTGTGTGACCAAACACAAACCTGCATTAAAGTGGCGTGGGATGAATAAAAACTGAAATGAAACTCTGTTAGTTTGTCTCTCAGGTAGAATGGAAACGAGACTTGAATGTGAGCCACGAGTTCTTGACCTGGGTCGGTTCATGCTTCAGAATTTGCCGTGAGAAAATGCTCTTAGTGATTTTTTGAGGTTTTATTATCAGATTGTCTTCCAATATTGCACTTTTGGTCTGTTTTTTTTCCTCTTAGGTCTGAAATTTTGTGCCCCAATATTTTTAAGCAACCCTAAGTGCGGATCCTGAAGACTGATGATGTTCTGACCGACCTGCCGTCTGTTGTGCTGCAGTTAAAAGAAGCCCATGTGTGTGAATGTGTTGGTTTTTGTTACAGTTCTAAGCCAGCTAGTTTTGCAGATAATTTCCATAAATGGACATCTCAATCTGTCAATTAAAAACATAGTGATGTGGGCAGTGTAGAGTGAGTACCTGCAGCAACACAGCCCTGTATGTGAGTTTGTAGGCATACATTAACTTTTGTCTATGTGTGTGTGTGTGTGTGAGTGTGTGTGTGTCGGAGGGCAGCTGTCTGCAACAGGGCAGCAGAGTGTTGGACTGGTGTAGTTAGAGCGAGAGTGATACTGCAGCGTTAATCTCTCTTACCCCGGGGCACGGCGGCATGTGGATGCTGATGAGTGTGTGAGAGGGAGAAGAGTGTGTGGAGCCCCTATAGTTAACAAACAGGAGCAGTAATTCTGGGAATGTCAGCACACAAATAAAGACCCTTAGAAGTTATTTGGACCATTTCTAAAGGTCCATTTAGTAATACATTATCACACAGACAAACAATGTGAAGCATTTAAAATATTATTGTATATTCGCATAAGTACTGATGTGAACAGGAACAGTATAGCTGATTACAGTTTGGAAATGAAATGTTTTCAAAATGTTGCTCTTGATCTACCTGAGCAAGAAAGCAGAACTTGCCTTCGGTTCCCTCAGTAGGTAAGACGACCCTCTGAGTGCAGATATCAGTCAGTGACTATTGGAAAAGATGAGGCGGCCACTGTTAGGAGAAGCGTGTGGTGACCTTTGCCCTGCTTGCTTCATTGTACTGTGTGATGGAGATGATGAGTGGAAAAATGAAGCCCAGTGTGCCCCTACAGGGGCGGATCAAGCTTTCCAAAAGTGGGGGGGTTCTGAGATAGGGATGCCAAGTTATAAATACAATTTAATCAATTTAATACAATATAATCTGACAAAATTGGGGGGATGGAATCACATTTTAGCAAAAATGGGGGTGTTGAAATCCCCCACCCCACCCCGGATGCTACCCCCCTGTCCCCCTAGACATGAAAAATTTGCTTAATTAACTCAGTTTATTGCTGAAAACAAAATGTATATGTAACTGAAGAAAATTAGATACAAACTCTTTTTATATAACCATATGGATTCATATAACCAAATACATTAATATTTATTAAAATTACATTTTGTAATTTTAAGTTCACATCCTGAGGTATAAATCTGAGGTAACACATATTAGACATTAATCAAAATAGGAATGTTAAAGTAGGTATTAATGGAACAGAAGTGCATTGATCTTCATAAACCAGGCATTGGCTAAACAATATGGAAATGTCTATATTCAAGGCTGTATTCAAGAAGTTTTAAAGAAACAGATTTAGAAACCTGCTTGAAGATGATGGAAGTTTATTTTACACACACAAATCGTAAGAAGGTTTCTTGGAGATGCGAATCTCCAGTTTGTGCGGGCCACATGGTTATATAGTGAAGCACCTTACCACTGTTGTGGAGGATCTGCAGAATTTTTACTCAAAAGGTCCTGAAACGGTTGCTAGGATACATGGCATCATGGGCAGTACCAAGAGATCTGAAGTGTACTGTAGATTTGACTTCCTCTGCCAGGAAGTTAAGACTTTTGGATCTTCTGACCAGACAATGGTCCAGTTCACCCCAACATGGTGCAGTTACCACAGATCTGAGTTTCTGACATGACCATCCCAGTCTCCTGGTACATGTCTGATTGAATCTCACAAGCCGTTATAGGAAGAGACTCATTGCTGTTATGTTGGCAGAGTTTGCACATAAATAAGTTCAGAAATGTTTACCAAATTTCTTACCCTTGCCTAGGCTGCCAATAATATAGAAATGTATGTCAAATATCACACTATGTCATGAACACTTGTTTGCAACCATCGTTCCTGACTGTTTAAAGGACTATGACTTGCTGTGTGTAAGACCGATATATATACTATTATGTTATTGTTTTGTGGGATGTGTTGCAATGTTTGTTTTATTGATCACACTGTAGTGCCTCTGTGTATGTTTCTTATTGTGCTGCACACACAATAGAGCATGGAGTAACCTGGCTGTGCGTATAAACCGGAAAGTGGGACAGGGAATCACTATCTCTCCCCACTCTTTCCCTCCCTCTGTTTCCACCACTCCTCTCTCACTCCATAACTGTGTACACTGCAGGCAGTGCTTAATGTGGGTCAGGAGAGCCAATGCTCTTGCTGCTTCTCTTTTTCACTCTTGCTGTATCTACATTGGACTCTTCTCTATCTAGGCACAAGCT
Organism: Ladigesia roloffi; assembly: GCA_037577295.1. Classification (NCBI taxonomy): domain Eukaryota; kingdom Metazoa; phylum Chordata; class Actinopteri; order Characiformes; family Alestidae; genus Ladigesia; species Ladigesia roloffi. Next base: position 2,569,681 of record JBBKCR010000006.1, on the reverse strand, counting down.
ACATTTTACTCGTTTTCTTGTGTTTGGTTTACCTCCTTTCATGGACAGTTGACCATTACTGTACTTACACATAGTCCAGGTGCTCCTCTGTCTGGGAAAGCATAATTGCAGATCACAGAAGAATGTCATCAGGTTCCGATGCCTTGGATTTTGAGTTTAAGAAACCATTTTCACAGATATGGCAGTTAAAGTTAAACATTATACACGGTCACTCTCTTATACACTACTGACTGTAACCCATCCTGTGGTGTACAATTTATCAGCCAGCCTCTGCCCTAGGGTTGCCCAAAGTGGCAGCACACCAGTTCTACCAATATATTAGTAGCATGTTGGAGAGTGCTGCACTGGTTCAGGTGTATCAGGTACAGCCGTGTTATTGAAGTGTTGCAGATAGAGTTAGGCCTTTACAAAATACAGATTAAAAGGGCACCAAAAGAATAAGAATAATGTTGTGTTCTTTTTTTCAGATAAAGGAAAAAGCAGCCAGCACTAAGCAGGGGATGGTTTCACAGGAAGACCTTGGGGTCAGCAAGAGTAATTCTTTGCTCCAACACCTAATCTCATTTGTACACTAAGAAGACCTACTTAAGAAGAAGTAAAAAAGGCTGACTGTGGAACAATGGGCTTTTATACATCAAATATCTTCTGAACCAAAAGCATCCAGAACAGTCAAGCATAGGAGCTGAGAAGTATAAAGATCATGAAGTCCAACCAGGAACGCAGTAATGAGTGCCTGCCCCCAAAGAAGAGAGAGATACTAGCACTGGAGGAGCGGCAGGTGCTGGTAGCATCAACTGTGAGTGAAAGCCAGAATGGGGAGAACCTGGCATGGCTTGCTAGTGTAGCCAGCATGGCCAGCATGGCCACTGTTCCCAACCATGTTCCATCACAGAGTAATACAGCTCACACTGACAGCTACTCCCTCTCAGCCAAGAACACGGCTGTAGTCACAGCATCCTTACCTGTGTCCACCTGCATTTCTACCAGCTCTTTGTCATCTTACAGAAGCTCCCCACCTAAAGAAGGCTTCTCTGGGACCACAGCAATAACAGCCAACACTGCTGTCCTCACCTCCACACTTGGTCAAGCAGCAGGAAACATTCAGCACACTCAGCTGCCACCTAACCTACAAATCATTGCACCCTACACTGGCTATATCTCTTCTCAGATTGTTCCAGCTGCAGCAAGTTCTCCCCAGTCATGTAGATCCACACAGGAGATATATGCTACCACAGGTGTCATCCCACATGCTTCTAATGAGAACTCACACAAGCAGCATATGATTCCAGCCTTGCCTAACATAGCCCACACCACCAGCCAGTGCATCCAGATGGAAAGTCCCCCTGTTGGCTTGACGGTCACCTCCCCAACTTCTCAAGTGCCCCTTCAACTGCATCCCCATTCAGCTGTCCTTGCCCCTCATGGCCTGACCCTTGCCCCCTCCCAGGTGCTTGTCCATTACACTGATGGAATTGTCACCAAACACCCTGACTCTCAAAGCAGACATTTGCAGAATGGCGCCCTGGGAGAGGTTACCGTGGTCAAGCACAGCACCAGCATGGTCAAAGGAATCTCTGGCAAGCCAGAGAGTAATGAGAGCCAAAGGCAGAATCCAAACCTGAGTCACCAGGCCCAACCTCAGGTACTGCTCCCTACTGAGTATGCCACGCATGACAGTACAGGATTTCAGGCATCGCTAATGCTAGTGTCAAGCAACCACCTGGTGGCCAATAATACCACTGAGCTTCAAAGTACCCTGGAGAAAGACCAACCATTGGCTTGTGTTGAAAGAACAGGACTATCTATGGTGGAGCCAGTCTCTAGAGTTTCCTCCCTCACTCTTTCATCTTCAGATAGCCTGGCAGCATCTCTAGCTTCAACTCTCTCCCCTCACTCCCTACTCCAGACATCTCCTGTTGGCCCACCCCAGGAACTTTCCACAAGCATTTATTCAGCCACACAGCTGCCCATTATCGGTTATATCACCAGCACATCTGGGGGACCCCAGCAAGCTGTTGCCAGTTACCATAGCAACCTCCCACAACATCTAGTGATCTCAGGCAGCCCATCTCTCCTTATTCCTGTGAGTGCTGGCAACATTAACACATCATCTAGTGAGCCAGAGGTTCCTCGCTGCTCAATCCCCCCCATATCCAATTCCAGTGTCTCGGCCGCATCTGCAGGCCTGCCTCAGGCCTACATCTCCGTAGCCACATCTGCAATTGCATCCTCTGCCATCCCTAATGGTAAAGAAGTCTCTGGACCTGAGGTTCAACATACAACAACTGCTGTACAGAGTTCCACCCAGGTGCAGGTGCCTGTCTTTCCAGCAGGTGTTTTGGCACCTCCAGCTCCTGAGCTCACACCAGCACCCACAAGCCCCCAGAATGCACCTTTATCTCCGTCGTCATCCCTGCCTCCATACTTTATGAAAGGTTCTATTATCCAGCTTGCTGATGGGGAGCTGAAACGAGTGGAGGATTTGAGGACGGAGGACTTCTTACAGAGTGCAGAAGTTAGCGGAGAGTTGAAAATTGACTCCAGTACAGTTGAGCGGATTGACTCCAGCAGGACACCTGATGCAGTCATCATACAGTTTTCAGTCGGTGAACACAAAGCACAGGTAAGCCGTGTTGTTTTGTAGAGTAATAATTTTCCTGTAGAAGCAAGTATATGCCAATACATAGTAGAAAATGTGATTGGTTGTTGTTTGTGTGTTTCGTCTCTATAGGTATGTGTGGAAGTGCTGGTGGAGTACCCTTTCTTTGTTTTTGGTCAAGGATGGTCATCTTGCTGCCCAGATCGCACTACCCAGTTACTGGCATTATCTTGTGCCAAGCTTTCTGTGGGTGATGTCTGCATCTCCCTTACTCTGAAAAGCTTGAGGAATGGTGCGCTGAGCAAAGACCAAACCTTTGGCTCGTTAAAGAATCACAATAACATTCATTTGAAAACGGCTAAGATAAATGTACCGGCTGGAGAAAGGCCAAATCTGAGGGAGGATCAGAGGAATGGGAAGGTCTTTAGATCAGGAGGTGAACAGAAGTTTGAAAGTGTTGGACTTGAGAGTTTGAACTCTGGGAAGAGTGTGATACTCCCAAAGAATGGGGAGGGGAAAGTTCATAGTACAGTGACCCGCAAGAGGCGGTGGTCTGCTCCAGAGAGAGGGGGGATGGGGAGGTCGCATGAGAGTGGCATCCCTACAGCTCTACCCAAACTATCTTTTCTCTCCCAAGAGATAAAGGTAAACATAGAGGGAAGGTCCAGTATGGGTTCCTGAGGTGCTTCCTGACTCCCCTTCAAGAGGTATCTTTTAAATGGCAACAGTGATCCAATATTTCTAGTTAAACTAAGAATTCCTTTTCAGTAAGCTGTGGTATTATCTGGTGACAAATATTGTCTAAAAACCATGTGTATTATCGACTGGGCATACAGATCTTTTAGTGACCATTTCTACAGACATAAATCCATAAATGCAGCAGGACAAGAATGACAGGATTTATTTTTATGATATCTAGTTTCCTTCCCATAATATTTTTTTTCTTTTTGATTATTGTAACATAAACAAATTTTTGTGACAGTATTTACCTTATGTGTTTTTTTTGTAATACAAACATAGATGTATAGTTTCCATGTATAGTTTTTTGTCAGACATATATATCAAGAATGTCCTAATTTTTAAGTTAATTCTGCCCAAATCTATTTTTGGCACTCTGTCTACTTCCATGTTAATTATAGCGTTGTTTTATTTCAGTCCGAACGAGTGGCTTGAATATAAATGGACCAAAAGTTTGGAAGGACTGTTAAGAATATGCTATTTTTCTCTGATAAATTTGGTCAATACATTAACAATATATATCTAATCTGTGTTGTTAATATTAAAACTGTGGTTAAAATTATTGGTTTGCATAATCAAGTCCTGCGAGAAGTGAGAAATAATGACCATAGTGCAATTACTGACGGAATAGAGTTCCATATTGATTACAAATAAATAAAAGGAGAATTCCACAGATTATAATTCAGTGGTTTATTGGTAAATAAAATGGTTGGTCTGATGTGAAATGGAGCGTTGTGCAGAATTACTGAATTACTTGTTGACACCCATCCACAAATTCGTCTGCACATCTGTCTAAAATGAACCCACTTATCCGGGTTGTGTGCATAATATTGATAGTAAATTGTTGAAAAAAACTCCCTTCGGACACTATTTTTGTGAAAAAAGCATTTTAGGCCAAAACCTTCTCAGGCATTATGCAGTAACCACTCCATGTGTGGTGGCTTTCATAAGCACTAAATTCTTTGGATGTTTGGTTCCTATCACCAGTATTGTGAAAAATTCATACTGGTTATACATCTCTAAAAATGAACCTTTAGCATAAAAACACTCCACAAGACTTAAATCTGAATTATGCAGAAATTGTGAAATATCGGTGGAATTCCCCTTTAAGTTTCCTTTTTAGTGAAACTGACTGAACATTTCAGAGCCCCCTCACACAAGCCTGTGGGTGTTACAGCAGAACTGTGGAGTTGGAGTCCTCTCAATATGCAATATATAATGTATTCACATACCTCATATATGACACAAGGCTGTTCCAGATAACCCAATGTCTGCCATGTATGTAATGGATGAATATCACATTCATTTTCACGTTTGTAAGCGCAGGCCAGTCGTCGCTCAGCCCTTAGCACTTTACAGAAGTCATTGGATGGTTAACGCCCTCACCTCTGATGTGTTGCCTAAGCAACATTTGCACAATTGTAGAGTTAGAATACTGTAGGCCATCCTGTGCATTTCAGTGCAATCTGAAACTCAAAACACCCCAAACACTTTATTGCTTTGGGATTTGTCCAGTTTCTCCCCATTCGTACAAACATATCACAAAATGTTTTGATGCAAAAATGCTTCTGTCAGATGATTAAAGAAAAAAAGCACATCCTTTGGCAAGAAAAGTAATCTTAAATCTATTTTAATTTCCAGACACCATTTACTTGTTTTAAGTAATTTCATCCAGTGAAAATGTTTTATTCCATTCCCAGCATTATTTCATGAAAGAACAAACGACTGGCCATGGAACAATACTCCTGCACAGGATAACATTGCTTCAAACAAGTAAAAAGTAATATTGTCAAATGTTCTTATAATGATTCATAGATTTAGAAAAGATTTATGATTATTTTACTTTAAATAAATTTGAGCTTCCATTAAGGTTTAAGTAATCCAATAATGGCTTAAGACTGATGACAGTGTGCTAATTTATATGTTCAGTTTAAGAGACTACAGCGAGGTCGACAACATAAAAGAAATGAAGGAGTTGTGTGTCTGTATGTCTGATATGTTACAAAATTACCAAAATGTTCCACAGATGCTTGACATCTGTTTATACTGGAATGTAGCGCTGGGTTTCAAAACTTTGTGGTTCCAAATAAATAACTTGGGTTTGATTGGACACCACACATTCTTCACCCAAAAGCTAAAGCTGGGAGCTGAGTGAGCATTTGTTGGTCAGTTCCTTCATTTGAATTGTTTAGCTGTAATTTGTTTCCAGATTGAAAAATGACAGTGAACAAAGCTGAAGTGAAGTGAGAAAAGACTAAACTCTGGGCCCAGTCACGTTGGGAAATCTCTGGCAGGATTAGATTGATTGTGTGAAGATAAACACACATCTACTACAGAGGATGTACATTTTAATGCAAATCAACAAAAAAGTTTTAAACTACATTTAATAAGTAACATAGCATCATTTTCAGCCTTGTGGTAAAGGCTGTTTCAGCCAAGACGCTTTAAAGCGATAGTTCACCCAAAAATGAAAATTTGATGTTTATTTGCTTACCCCCAGGGCATCCAAGTCGAAGGT
>JBBKCR010000006.1:2520818-2533330 GCA_037577295.1 Ladigesia roloffi | reverse complement strand
AAAACAAAGTCACCTTCGACTTGGATGCCCTGGGGGTAAGCAAATAAACATCAGATTTTCATTTTGGGGTGAACTATAGCTTTAAGGGCTATTTATTGTATGTGGTTTATAAAGATTTTGACATATGTGTAGATTTTAGTGTGCAGTTTACATCAGACAGCAATGAACAGAGTCTCTGAGTGGAACATTAACTCCGATACAGTCCATATTTCTCAGTCCAAAACACAGCATCTGTGTGGCATCAATGTAGCAAGACACTAACAAAATATTTTTCACTGATGCCCTAGTAACAAGAGATAGTCGTCTGCTTTCTGATTTACTAACTGACTTGTAAAAGCCCCAAATTTCAAGCCTTAGTAATAATGAGAAAAAATCAGGAGACTCTTACCAAATGCAATCAGCACCAGTGTGTAGGTAATCTATATATGGAAGGCTATTCTGGTCCCTGGACCAACATGAGGTAGAAAAGACCATGCCAATATTCAGCCAGGGGATGGTCACTCCTGTTTACACACAACCCATGAAGAAGTCAGGACACTGTATAGATCCACTTTAACTAGACAAGTAATTTAGTATACAAAAATGAAAAGAAATGCACATCTTTAAAACCTTAATTTTAATACAAGATTATTACTGCAATGTATGCCTCAAAAACCCTTTCATTAGAGTATGTAAGGCCTCTGCATCACATAAATATTTCTGAACTGAACAGAACGGGAGATCAGGAAGAGCAGTCTAACCTGGCACAGCACCAAGATGACGCAGGATGGATCCTGAGTTATTGGAAAGGACAGTGAGATTCCATCCATGCCTAGAATTAATAAGAAGCGAGAAGTGATGATCAAGAGATCCAGAATTTCCAGCTGCAAGGCACTACAGAGCCAGAATATCCTCGTAATATACGTAAAATTCAAAGTAGATTATAACTAACTGAAAGGGCTAATGTACCATAATTTTATATTATGATCTTTGTGAGCTTTCAGGCACCAAAAACATCACACCACAACTGTATGTAATACAACTAGTGATCGACCGATATAGATTTTTTATTACCGATACCAGTTTATGTGCCCGATAACCGATATTCAGAAATGATATTTATTTACTATTATACTTCTGTTTTTGACACAATTATTACAATACCACTCAACTGAAAAAAACTGTTTTATGTATAATAATCACTCCCTCCTTGCATACAAATCAAAAGTAGGGGTCTGAAAGTGCAAAATATACAAAAAAAATACTTTACAAATAAAGGACTCTGTTACTAAAGTCTTCAATGGTGCATAAACTACATATCTAAAAATCTGCATAAACTACATATCAGTCATTTATGTAACACATCTAATGTGTTCATTAATAGCTGTTATGTTAAATGAAGTTTACTAAATATAGGAAAGCAAGTAAGTATACTTTACTTTTGCACACAGTTTCCCCATCAGACGCAGTGCTGAAATGGTGATCATGCACGTAATTTTCAAAACATCAACTAGATGGCGGTGTTTCTCGGCAATCCCGATATTACAAAACCGATAACCGATTATGGTAAAATGCTTAAATATCGGGGAAAATATCGGTAAACTGATAAATCGGGTCGATCTCTAAATACAACATTTACCAATCTTAAAGTACAATTAATCGGATATATAAAATTACCTCTATTCTAACTGACAGCCTTGTTCAAAAAGCAATCTGGACCGAAACACTTTAAACTGTTACTGTAAACTGTTTTTGTACATTTTTCTAGACATGGATTGTATGGAATGGAATCATTTTGACGCTTTAACAGTGTTTACATACTACATCAAGCTATCAGAAAATGTTGGAGTGTTTGCTTTTGAATGGTAAATGATGAAACAAAAACATCAGTTTTTCTGCTCATTCAACAATAACAATTCTTACTTTGAAAATGGCTCAGACTTGCCCACAGGAAACCCACTTCCATGAGTCTTTGTATCCACACGACCACAATGCACTGCAACATGGCATTCTTTTTCCTCAACCAGTCTCCAGTATTCTTGCTGAGTTAGGACAGAGGAAGAAGAAAAAGATGATGTATAAATAAAACTGACAAATGTTAAAAAAAGCTAAAAAAAAAAAAAAAGAAGCTGAAGCCTAATTGTGTGGTTGGTGTGACTTTCTCAGTCACAGAAACCACAACATTATCATACATGTTTAAAATCCTCAGCAATGAATCATGTTGTGTGAACTCCTCTATGAGTAGTATGTTTGTAAGGTAAAGTTTGAGTATATATTCATCACAGCTTTCTATTCCGTGCTGTATACAACCACTCACACTCTTGCCACAGGTGCTGCTTTAGGGCTATGGAAATAGGCTTGTTCGAAAACATTTTTTAATTCTTTACCTTTATTGCCAACAAAATAACACTTTTCTCAAAGTCCAGTTTGGCACATGACTGTAATTTCTTCTTTTAGGAATACAGGACAACAAAAAAGCCATAAGGGGGCATTTAAGGATTCCTTTCACTGGAAACAGCCTACTGAATTAGCTTTCTGTTATGCTTTGGAAGGAAAGAGCAGCTGTACCTCGACTTCAGCTGTGTTTGGCTCTCTACTGAAGCACATGTTCATGGTGTTCCTGGCTGCCCGGTAGAATGTCATTAGAGAGAATGACTTGCCCTGCAAAGAGGAACACAGTTAGAAAATGGCAAAAACTTAAGAAGACAGATGTAAAATCCCACAATTTAAAGATATAATAGAATATTTATGTTTCTTTTATAAATATAATATATCCAGCACTTATTGTGGGAAATCTGAAATGAATGTAATTAGGATGCTCACTATTGAGAATACTGATGATTATTTTGATTATGAATTGGGCAACGTTCTTATTTTGTTTAACCCTCTATACCCTGAACTTAACAACACTCTTTGGGATTCCTAACATATTTCTGACTTTTTTTTTCCTAACATATTTCTGGCTAATTGACAACTGATAACAAAATGTCTTATTATAAAAGGGAACATTAAAATTGGCCCAAACGTTTCACTATGAAATCCCCAATAGAATTCAACACCAGGACTACAGAAAAATGTGCTATGAATCAGCACTTAATTAGAATGAAAATAACAAGAGTCAACGGTATCCAAGACAAAACATTTGACCACATGCAAGCCCATCCAAACATCTGACCAAAGGTGAGCATCCTTGATCTTAAAAAGAACAACTGCCAATTCAATCACTAATAATATTAGTGGAATAGCGATCATAAATACAAGAATTAACAATGTTTAGTATTAGAATGTTCTAGCTATTAACCTGACAACCTACAAGGCTATAAAAATCTTTGACATATACATTTAGCTAAAAGTAGAGCTTCCACAGATTTATTAGGCAGCTGCAGTTACATAAACATGCTCATTTATTTGAAAGACTAAAGCAAAAGGTATTAAGAGGAGGGGTGTTGAATTAACATGCAAATTTCAATCAAATAATTACAGAAAAAATAATGTGTTAAAAAAATGTATGCTGATTAATCACACTACTTGATTTTAACTTAGTCGTTTTGTCAAAACCCATCCTTCTGCACATGTGCACTTCCATAGTCTTGGGTAGCTTCAAGGAAGCATTTTTCAGCAGGGTAGCATGAATCAATAGATTCTGCTGTCAATTTGTGCTACGGCAGCATTTTGTACAAAGCACCATAAACTGTCAGCACCCTGCTTCATGGTAGCATTACTCAGTGTTAGGACCTGAGAGTTTAAACTGGCTCTATGCACATCTACATCTCTATTTATCTATCAAGGCTATTCTCATTTAGATAAAATATATTTTTCTTGTATTATGCATATTATTTGCCTATCCCTTATCATTATCAGTGGTAAATTTACAGTATAAACTGTACAAGCTTTAAGGGAATTTTCTTCAACATATCAGAGTGAATCAATAGACCACTCATAAGAAAATATTTTAAATAAAATATCTTCTAGTTATGCATATTACTTATCTATTTCTCATCATTATTAGTGACTAGGAGCTGTATAAAGTGAGAATTTTTCGACTGGGTAGCGTGAATCGCTAGACTGCCGTCGACTTGTGCTACAGAAGCATTTTTCGACTAGGCAGTATGTATGTACATATTGTATGTACATTGTTTTAAACAGAACCTTACAGATGGACTTATTTTTATTCTTGCTGAAGCATTTCCCTCAGCATATTAGGTTTTATATTTGACTGCTGTGACCATTACAACCCAAGAACTGTGCAAAACAATCATTAAATAAAAGAGACATTCTATGTGTGTAATATTGATTATCCATTCACTTATAAGCCAGAATTCAAAAACTTATATGCAAAAATGCATCTGATTGTCAGGTCTGATTCCCCTCGGTTATGCCCACAACATAGCTCCCACCCTGAGTATTAGATCACAGCTCTGAGCATGTAGTAGGTATTTGTGTGTGTGTGTGTGTGTGTGTGTGTGTCATCAGGAGCCTACACAACCCAGAGTCACTCCTTAGTTGAGCTATCTCATTAGCAGGGTTGCTAGATACCTGATGACATGTCCACCTGTCTTGTGTTTTGCTTAACCGATATGATTTCCTTGTGTTATTGTCTGCATGTTGTGATTGACTCTTGGTAATGCGTAGTCACAAAGCTCAGGAGTAGGACTAAAGGGAGTCTAATATATTTAGTTCCAGATCAGAATACACAGCAGTGTGTTCCAGGATGCAGCATAATGCACCATTGCTGGAATGGTATGGAGGGGATCCTTCTGGGTGTCATAATTTCCTACTAGCGTGTGAGCTGTACTTCACAGAATACTCCCAGATGACTTTGTCCAAGCAGATATAGTGGCTCATGTTTGGAGAGTTGGTGACCTGGCCCAATAGGACTATGCAGAATTTGTCCACCTCTTTCAGCCTGTGTTCGACCACCTGGACCAGGGTCAGTCTAGTGGCTCTCGGCACTTCCAAATTTGTCAGGGAACCAGCTTGACTTCTCTATCCAGTTTCGCATCCTCAACACTGAGTGTGGGTGGAATGAGCTGGCCCTCACAGAGGTCAACAGGAAGGGTGTAATGCAGAACTGCAAACAGAGTGGTCTCCATCATGCAAAAAGACCTGGTGAATGCCTGTTTCCAGTTGCACGCTCCGTCCATCAAGAGTCCGCTAGCTTGTCACCATGTGCTTATCCCTGAACAATACAAAGACCTAGCTGAAGTGTTAAGTGCCACTGTCTCTGTCTGCACCAGCTGTGGGACTGTGTGATAGACCTCTCGCCTGGCACTACACCGCTTCAGGACAGGGGCTATCCATTGTCAAATGTGGAAACCTGGCCGATGGAGGACCGAGGCTCTCAGTTTATCAGCCAGTCCACATCCCCTGCACTAGCTAGCTTCAGCCACTGAACAGTTCTGTGGGTCGAGAATGTACTCCAAACATGAACTACAATGTGTGTACAACCTTGTGCATATTTGAACAGGCTACTAATGGAAGACTGCATTAGTACCTCAGGGCATTACCATTATCATGTAGTGCTGCATGGTCTGGTAAATGCACCATCATTGTATTCAGAGAAATGATAAACAAATTTGTCACATACTTAGTCATCTTGATCTACTCAAAAACTATGCCTGAACACATTTTCCATGTACATCATATCCTTCGTCACCTGGCTTGAACGTAAAGGCAGGGAAATCCAATATCTCACATTCCTTGGCAATCGAACTGGCCCAACAGGGGTGGATATAGATGAAAAGAAGGTGACAGCAGTGTCTAAAGCACCAATCGCTGAAGAAACTGCTGTCCCGGAGACAAGTAAACTCCATCCCTGCCCAATTTTCTCCAGGAAGCTATCTGATGCAGAGCACAATTATGACATTGAGAAACACAAATGGCTAGCAATAAAAAGGAGTGGTGCCATTGGTTGGAGGGAGCTGGACACCCTTTCACTGTGTTCATAGACCACCAAATCCTAGAGTATATTGGACGGGCCAAGCCTCAACAGGTGTGCCGTGTTTTTTAACCAGTTAAATTTCAAGATCATTGATAGGCCAAGGTCTAATAATGGGATGGCGGATGTGTAGTCACTCCAGTGAATAACACTGAGCCAGAGCTGATTGTCCCAGCAAGCCATTTAGCTGCCCCCATTCAGTAGGACCTCACTCAGAATCCTTTTCCCCGGAAGTGTCCAACTTGTAAAGTGTTTGTGTCTGGGCCTTTACAGACTTGAGTAATCAAATGGGCTAACCCCAGAGTCCAGAAGACTGTCAAGGTGATTAGCCATAGGTATTGATGGCCTAATGTTAAGATGGACATTGCACATTCAGTCTGGTATTGTTAGGTGTGTAATGCCATCATGGTCCCCTGTCAGCTGCCTGCCAGAATGTTGTTGCCCCTCCCAGTTCCTCAAAGACTATGGTCCCACATAGCTCTTAAAATGATCATGGATCTCTACTGGAGAACCAGTTTTCAAAGGGGGTCCACATCCTCCCACTTGGTACTCTATTCACCACCCTGCAGGTAGCTGAGGCTTTGTTCCAGATGGTGTTTCTGCACAATGGCAACCCTGAGGACATTGTGTCTGATCGGGGACACCACTTTGTGTCCCAGTTGTGGGCCGTTCTTTAAGACATCAGTGTTCCACCCCAAATATCCTTGTTTCATATGTCTCTCTTCAGGCCAGCAGTTCCAAGCCCGCTGGATGAAGAGTAGGTTCCTCTGGTGCTCCCCGCGGTGGTGAAGGTTGAGGGGACTACAGTAATCGGTGGACTTGTCTGTGACCTGTCCTTACCACCTCCGTCACACCCCCAGTGGAGTTCGTGACTGGATTTCTGTCTCCACATGCCAGTCTGTTTATTTTGCCTGGCAACGCACCTGCAGCAAGTGAGCCTCAATGCTCACACATTAGTTTAAATTGCTAGGCGCCCACTAGTGATTTCAGCCATGTCTAGTCTTCTTTGTGTTAAGCCTGGTTTCTGTTTGTTTGTCTGTTTTCCTTTTGGTCCTCGTGTCTTTTTCCCCATGTGACCAGCAGTCTAGCGTGTTGTCTACAAAATCAAACACTCATACACACATTCTGTTCCTCATTGCTAATGTGCTCAGCAGTGTCAGCTCTCTGGGACTGGTGCTGGTTTGTGCCACCAGCTTCTCAGCATCAAGACTGAATGGAAGCTCCAGTAAGAGGCTCCAGCATTGAGTGTGTCCGCAGTAAGCTGAGAACTTGCACTCCCTTTTTCTCCTTGTGATATATAAGTGACCAGCAAGGCTGAATATCCTGTGGTCGGATTCTCCCCCCATGGCTACTGCACATAGTGGAGCTTCTGTTTCCCCATGCTCCTGCTGACTCCTCGACAATTTAATCAGGCCCTGCTCAGCACAGGAGCGATGTCTTTGCTCCCATGAGAGTGTCCCTTGTTTAAAGCTGGATGAAGGAGACTGTCTTCAGAAAAAGACTGTTACTTATTTAAGTTACTCTTTAAGTTTGTCTCCCTGATATAATAATATACACCCTTGTGTGTTTGGTATTCCTCCTTCTGCGTCCTTATTCCCTGTGGCAAGCATGATATTTACAAACCGGAAAAAGCTAAATACAAAATGGTAACAGGCTAGCTAATCAATTTAGCTGATTAGTGTAAGCTGCAAATTGTCCCATTTAAATCGATCATACAGAGAAATAATTCACCAAGCCATATATATTGAGCAAGATGATTGCTTTTTAAAGTAATTTCATTTGAAGCTGAACATGACCTTGCCAATGTGTAACAATGAAAACATGATAAACAAAAGATTTACAATTTGAACTTGTTTCAGTGTTATGGCTGCTGACTAGTTTAGTGGAAATCCTAAAAGACTCCTTTTCATTTCTGATCTAAACACCTAATGTGACAGGCCAAAATGCCACAAGTTCCCTGTTGGGACAAATGTGAACTTGTCACAAATTAATTAGTTACGAATATAATTTTCATCAGTGATTCATCATTAAATTGAAATCAAGTAATGGTAACAGCCTTAGAAGTAGTTTTGATTACCATTTGCTGTGACCAGGCCTGTGTGATGTGACACATGTATGAAAAATAGATCATACCTTGTAGATGCATTTGTGCAGCTCGCTAAGAACCCCATCCCCCTCTCCTTTCTTCTCCTGCTGTCTTGGCCGGCTGCTCCTGGCCATGGGATCTAGCTCTCGGAGACGCTCTCGAATGCCACTCCGGTGGAGCGCTCCATTGACCAGGCCATTCTTAGGTTCGCACCGCGGCAGCAGCAGAGCAGCATGCTGCGAAATGTCGGCCTGGCCTTCCAGTGGCCCGTTCTTCCTCTCCATGCCCTCCTTCTCGGACAGCACTTCCTTCTCCAGGTGTGTCTGCTGGCCCGGTGAAAGAGAGTCATAAGACAGGAGATACTGGCAGTAGGCTTCCTGGAGCTTGGCTAGCCGGTCCTGGGCTGAGCGTGGGATGCCCAGCAGGTCTGCCAGTCGCCCCCATGTCTTCAGGTCTGTCACCTGCTGCATGCCCCCCATGTCGTTTAGAAGCTGAAAGAACCGGGCCAAGTCCAACTCACAGCCCCCTGCAGGAGACAGTAAGGGAAGTTGATAAGGCATGAAGGGTATGGGTCCTGGGATGAAATGTGAATATAAACATTTGACCTCAATCATTCAATTAAATTAGGATTTTTTAGGAAATTATTCTGTTCTGTTCATTGGAATACGTGTAATGAATAATATGTTATTTCAGCCAAAATGTGCTCATTTTTTACTTAAGCGTATTACAATCCATATAGAATTGCAATGCAAGTAAATTGCCACAATCAGATGCTGTTTTGTTTACATTCACTGCATCCACAGAATAAAAAAAATATATAAAATCCATCTGGAGAAGCTGGCTGACAAAGCCAAACAAGCCAAACAAGCCAAACAAGGGTCATTCACAATAAAAGGTCTAAATTATTCTATGTACATTCTTCATTTGTCATGGGCAGTGACAGGGTGAATTGCGCCAGCTGAATGTCTATGGCGCCAATGTTGGCTGTGTTAGAGTGGCACTGAGAGGCTGCCTGGAGCTTAAGGACTGGCAGGCAAGATGCCCTTCTCTTGGCACATCAGCACTGCTTGTTCAGCTCTGTCTACAGGTGGCCAGATTGAGCTGGCTCACAGAGTCTTGGCTCCAGGACAGATCCTGGCTCCAGATCCAGTGTGATCTAATCAAAGAGAGGCGCAGTAGTGCTGGCAGACTAATCTATCAACAGCTGACAGGCCAGACGCTTCAGAAGGAGAGTGGCCACTTATTCAGGGATCATAAAGGCCACAAGTGAGGACAGAGGGCATCTGTATCATAAAACCAGAAAAGTAGACATCTCAGAGAAAGAATAACACAGATAACATTCAACGTAATTTTGAGAATGGAAATGTTCCCCAAATTGGGTTATTAATGATAAGGAATAATGATGACAATAATAATAATACTGTTAGTCTGTTTTGCCTTCTAGCCTTCATCCTAACTCAGGTGTTAATATTATGGGATGTCAGCATCTCGGTGGTCCATGAGAGCAACATTATCCATTTATGGTTTTTAGTGAGTTGATCATTTAAAAAAGTAATGTACATTTCTGTGAGGCAGACACAAATATGTCTCAGATAATCCAGTGTTAGAACCTCAGATAACTATTGAATGATGAGCCATAAAGTATTCTCCCTCACTGTGTTCAGTGATATGCTGGATGACAGAACATTCTTAAATAGATGTAATACTTCACTTTACATGAATTATATAATTCACCTTGTAAAGCAACACACAATGCTTTATAGTGCCTGTATCTCTGAACATTGCTGAACTAAATGGTAAACACATGACTCTACATCTTTACATGACTCCATATTGCTCCAGGTGTTTCCATCCAGTGTGTGCAGAAGCTAAACCGTACCGAACTGGGAACATCAGACATGTCCTGTGTGATCTAGTCATAAACCTCATGGTTATAAACCTCTAACATAAGCAAACAGTCTGACTGTCTTCAAAGTATACAACATGTTTAGAATCTTATTACATCTATTTAAGAGTGTTCTGTCATCCAGCATATTACTGAATACAACTTATTTAATACACGTCCTGTCTTAGTATTCGTTATGTGCATTGTAGAAACTTAGATTTTAAACTTTTTCAGTTGTGTTTATATTAAGCATATGTTCTTACTTATTTATGTCTAAGTCCAGATTTAATTTCTTGTTATCTTAGTGTCTTAATTCTAAATTTTATTCTTAATTACATTTTTCTCAATATAATTCTGCACAGTCTAAAGGAGGTTCAGGACACATTTCACTGCGTGTCGTACCTGTATGACTATGCATGTGACAAATAAAAGTCTTGAATGCTGAATCTTGAACATTAAACTACATGGTGTGTTTGACCTTGCTAAAAAAACATCATCATCAGGAGCATCGGAAATGATTACAGCCAGGATCAGCATGCTGTTTCTATAATCGGGGCTTATAGTGTTCCTGAACAATTACTGAGGTGAATTAAGACTTAAAATAGCTTTAATATAGAAGATAACGTTTATTACATATTCCTACCAATTAATGGTGGCTCCTCCATGCTGATGCCCTGAGTGAGCTGGTGCTTCTTGATGCAGGCGAGCCGCTGTACGTTCGGGCCCCACCGCCGGCCCAGCTTGTGCACATGCTGAATGTGAGACACAAAACGCGTCTCTTCCTTCAGCTTGCATTCGGGCCGCCAGCCCACTGGTGGAACCACGCGGAAGAGGCCGTACAGCTCAGACTGCTGCCGCACCAGCTCCATGAAGGACAGAGGGTCGTGGAACTCGCGTGGGGCAGGGTGGAAGACGGGAACCTCCTTCATTTCAGAGATGGTGCCGCGCCTGCTCCGCTCCCTGTCCTGGCCCACTTTAGGCTCTGCTGGTTTGGGAGGCTCAGCCAGGTCGGGGGGGCTGGGCGGTTTGACGGGTTCGGTGGACCTGGGCTGTTTGGCTGGTTTAGGAACTGTGGCTGGCTTCGGGACGTCTCTGTTGGGGTTCTGGGTTGAGGTAGTTGGGCTGCTCCTTGCCCGAGTTGTGGCTGTACAGTGAGTCTGTTTGATGAACATGAGCTTCCCTGCTGAGGCTCGTCTTGGCCTGTGGGATCCGAGCGCTTGTGTGGTTCCGGCATGACTCCTGCAGGAACCTGCTGCGTCCTGAGCCGCTCTCCTGCTCCGCGTGTCCACGGCAACCACCTGCACTTTCACCTTTTTGACTTCCATCTCCAAACCCGCTTCAGTCAGGCTCCCTCCCGCCTGCAGTTGGGCAATATGACAAAAAAATAAAAAAGCAATCCTTAAGTGTAATTTTAAACTTTTCAGTAAGGCCCAAAATTAAAATAAAGCAAACTGTGCCTTTAAGCTGTTCTTCTGTTCTGATCGTCTGCCATACATTGTGCTCAATGCAATCAGAACTGAAACACTTTATGGAGGGCTGGCACTAAACTGTTATAATATGATTTTACTAAATATATCGGTTTTCACAAAAGTAGACTTCAAAATATAAAAAAATATCTACAGCTAAAATAAATGTGCAACTAAATTCCAATGGAATGGGGAGCAAAAGGTTGGTTTGGAAATTAGTGTTCAACACCCTCTTTTATTAAGAAATTTAATTTAGTTGGGATCTTTAACTCAGTTGTTTTTGTTTGGTGTTCTCCTAAACAGAATACAAACTATGTTCTCAACAGAACCTTATTAATATTTTAAACTTCTGTACTTGTGAAAAGCTCCTGGTCCTACCTTGGCCATCTCCAGTTGCCTCTTTGACTGGCGCAGCCCGTCCCGTCTGGGTGGGCACGAGTCTGTCCCGCTGGTCCTACTGTTGGTCAGCCCACTCAGCCTCGGACAGCAGCCATTCGCTGCAGATGATAGCACCTGTTTTTGTGTCTTTCCTTGGCCAATCTGGGCTTTTCCTGAGTTGATGTGCTGAAGATGTGTGTGTGTGCGGTGCGAGCTCAGGTGGCGCCTGTGCGCACTCGGGTCCAGCTTGGCCTCTTTCAGCAGTCTGGCTTTGGTGTAGGTCACATGGCCCTTGGGGTATTTCACAGCTTTGGTCAGGGGAGGAGGCGGGAGATCTTCTTTCCGTGCCTTGCGGCTGTTAGCGGAAGCGGCTCGCTGGGGTCTCTGCACTTTAGAGGGCTGGAGCAGAGACAAAAACGGAGAGTTTACAGTCATTTCTGGAACAATAGAGAAGACAGGTGCAAGCTACTAAGCTAATAAGTGGGAAAGTCATAATAATTATGTAGTCATACAATCTAATTATTAATGTGTTTAATGATCATGATGTTTATGACACTTTCTTACACAGTCATGTTAAAAAGGTTATTTACAATGCTGTCATAAGGAGAATTCATCATTCCTCTGTGTTCAGACGGATTCTAGATCGGGCAGTTTGTGAGAAACTGGCTGCCACTCAGTGGTGGAGCTAGACTTTTTTACTTGGGGGGGCTAGGGGGGGGCAAAGCTATTTCACTGGGCCCAGTATCTCCCAGGGGGGGCACCACTGCGTATATCTGTGTA
>JBBKCR010000006.1:2495484-2507739 GCA_037577295.1 Ladigesia roloffi | reverse complement strand
AGCTAATAATCTGTGTTTGTGTTCTGCTGAGGAAACAAAGTCACCTTCGACTTGGATGCCCTGGGGGTAAGCAAATACACATCAGATTTTCATTTTTGGGTGTACTATCCCTTTAACCTTTTACAAAGTTTTATATCCAGGGACACAAAGCAACCTTTGAGGGTCTCAATGTGTCATTGTCAGCTTGTGTGTGTGAGTTTGCATGTGAGTGTGCAACTTGACATGTCAGTTGTGTACTGATAAGACAGACACTGACAGGCTCTTTTATATGACTAAATGCCCAGCAGCAGCTGGGTCTAGCCCACTGCACTCCAACAAATTACACTTTATGGCCAGCTGAACTCACAGCAGGGGCTACAACACAAAGAAGCAATGCCATTTCCACAGCTAGCACACGTTTAACACTAGAACTCTCTTTACCTCACTTTCTGGATTGTACAAGTTGTGGATTACGAGTAGGCTTAATTGAACCAATTCAAACCACATCTCATTAATTTGCACATTTTATCCAGCCTGAAACTTGGAAACTTATGAACAGGCACTTGTACTATTTAATCTAAGAATACATCACTTAGTCATTACTGACCTGCAGGTCCAAGTGTTCACATCAGCTGTATTTCAACTATCCACGGTCAACTAGTTCCATGCTTTTGAACTAATCTGAGACTCTTGAGTATTTTCCTGAGCCAGTTTATTGTAAAAAAAAAAAAGAAATTTGAGAGAACTCCACCAAAAACTATAAAAAGCCATACTCTAAATCAAAATACGGGTACACAGGGTGTCTTCAAACAGAAAATATGGACTGGATATTTGACATGAAACTTGCCGAATTACAGCTGCAGGTCTGTACACTATACTGCTAGTTAATGTTATCATTATAGCGCCGATATGGAGATATATGAGAATGTGTTTATTCTGGGATGTCACAAAATCTTGAATACAGGCTGTTTTTGCAGCTCATTTTCCACGCTTGGTCTGTTATGCTAGGGGTGTAAGAAAACTTCAATATGTACATACTCTTATTTTGAAATATGTAGCAAAGTAATCAAAACACTAATTTTGTCTACATTTTACGGTTCCACAGCGTTGGTGATAGGAACCAGACATCCAAAGCATTTAAAAAATCTAAATACTTTTCTACTGCTTGTTTTACAGCTCTGATTACTTCAGTATACACAATATCTTTGAAACCGCTGACCAATTCTTGACCCACTGAGTCATGATAATTTTGAGAGATGGTTTTAGCCCCCATCAATGTCAGAAGGATGCATGCACTGTGAAGCAAACTAGCATTGACAGAAAAAATTCCAAGTGTTGCCAGAAGAAACTCCCCTCTAAATTTCGCCAATAAAACAATTCGAATAACCTCGTTCACACCTCGCCAACCGTTTGTGCAGAATTAGTCTTCACCGAGAGACCCTTCAGGGGGAACACTTTAATGTTCAGCATTCTGTGCGCAGCTGTGAAGTGCAAAACATCATTTAATCGTTGAACAACATAAAAATAGAGAGAAACTAATGGAATGACAACGCTTGAAGAGTTTAGAAAAAATGTTTTGGTAGAAATATGAATGACCGCGACATTTTGGCCTAAATTTTAGGATCTCTACTGCCAGAAACAAAACAAGACAGTCTGACAAGGAATGTTACTAACATTTAACCCGGAAACGGCAGATTCGAAGCTTACTTCAACCACACACACACACACACACACACACACTGCAATATTTGGGTCAACTGCGAGACCCACATTACGGTCTGCCAATCCGTCCTTAGTCTGAAAAACCAAAGTCAAGCCCCCGGTAGCAGCAGGAGCGGTGTTGGCCTCCGTATGGTGGTCTCCGCAAAATGAAGGACAATAGGACCACTGATAATGATTAGTCTGCATTAACAGATCTCCTCAAAGCCCCCCACCACCCTAGAAGACGACGATAGTAAACGTGCACTTACAAATTTCTTCTGGATGATGTTTCTCTTCGGCCTTTCCTTGCTCATGTTTGCTAGATCACCCCTCAGATCCACACATTAATTTGGGATGAGATCTTTATGCTCCCGTCGTCGTTAAACACGTGATGAGTTAAATCCCTGGTAGCAATACGTCGAGGTAGGCAGGCAACGTTTTCTCTCCTGTTTTTTTATCCCCAAGGTTGGTGTAGCCTAGGTTTCTGCCCTTCTTCTTCTTCTTAGCGAAGGAAAACGCCGAATGTGAATTTAAAGCGACTAAAGGGGGGAGGGCAATGCAGCAAAACCGCGGAGAGGGTGAGATCCCCGGAAAGGTGCTGAAGAGGAGCACTGGAGGGGCTAAAAACGGCGCTCCTCAAAGCAGCACATTCTCGGAGTCCGAACGACGACGACAACAACAACTACATTTAAACAAAAATCAACAACCAAAAGCGCCTCAGCCGTCGCACTCCGCGGCTTGTGGCTCGGTCTCACATGCTGCGAGTGTGGAGGAGACGCAGGCGCCCAAGAGAAAGCCGGGAGTCGCGCTCTGGTCGCCGTTGTGCTCCCGCATATTGTGTGAACTCGATGGCACCGATGCTAACGCGACCTGCTGGCGTCTTTCTTCTGGGCCCGGTCCTATCAGACACGGGCAGCGCGGGCAGCGGCAAATTCAAACCCCTCTCGTCTCATATTTGCCCTCAGCGTTTTGTCGCCCAGTTGTTCACATTATTCGCTCTGTGCTCGTTATTTTAAACGACAAGCGGCGCAGTCGTGACTGCTGACTTTCTGCGAGTAGAATTTCAAATTCCTCAGACCTCTGGGTCCTTTCGCCACTGCTGTAAACCCACCAAGCCACTCGGAATAGCTTTGTTTAGATGCTTAGATTCTGCATTATTCAGATTATTTCCCATTAAAGCCACGCTAAAATCAAGATATAAAAGTTCTGTTAATAACCATGTTATGTTATTACTATTTACCAAGGGTGTCACAATGCTTCAGAAGAATATGATTAAATAGGGGTGTAACGATGGCCTGATACAATGTGCATTATGGAGCTTATGGAGTGAAATTGTATTAGGGTGTTAGGTGTTAAATGTATAGGAGAAGCAATACTACCTGTTACAATATTATAAGAGAAACAATCACACACACTCTCTCTCTCTCACACACACACAGGTAAAGTATATATATTCATTTATTAGATGTAGTAGTTATTTTGCTGCAAGGTGCCCAATGATAAAAGGTGTCTAGATTGCAACCACTCACCATTCAGCACCACAAGTTAAGGGTGTGGGGTTTTTAGAGAGTTATTCACCTTTAGTTCAGTTGCTCAGTCAGCTGCCTGGACGAGCCCATGGCTTTTGGGTGTATGTACAGTGCCCTGAGATGTTTGAATTTGAATAGTCTTCCCTGTCTTAAATGAAGGCCCATGTCCAATTAGCTGTGAGACCTTCCAAATAATACAAGTGTTTCAGTTTAAAAGGTGGCCAAACTCTTACACCTGGGTGTATCTCTGTTCCCAGGGCCCTCTACTTACCCAGGGTACTTAGGGTCTAGGGAGTAAAAGGGACTTGCTGCTATGTTCCCAGGGCCCTTAATTTGCACATCAACACCTCTAAACTGTACCCGTATGCAGAAGTGGGTCGTTCTGGTCCAGAAAGTAAAAATCCTATCCATGATTTTGTTCCATCTGCCTGGATCTTTAGTTTGCTTAAACCAGGCTGAGATATCCAGGCAGTTGGAACGAAATAATGGTCTGGATTTTTACTTTCTGGACCAGGACTACCCACTTCTGCTTTCGGCTATATTTGAGACGTTTTGATGTGCAAATAAGGGCCCAGGGAACGCAGAGATAAGCCCATTACATAATTAGATTGTCTTATACAATGTTATAAAAAGTCTGGGAACTCTTGTGTGAGGCACGTCATTAGGCCTGGGCATCCTGGTCCAGCTCAGACTTTTATGAATATCCCTGGATCTCAAAAATAGCAAAAATAATAAAAATTGCCCCGGTTCATCCATCAGTCTGAACATGCAAGCCTAAGCATGCACATTTACCTCACACTACAACAAATCAAACACCCACCAGCAGTTTAGCACTACCTTTGTCCTGGCCAGATTACAAGAGGTTCAACAGCACCATGTAGTTACCATTTAACCACGTGGTAAAAACACGTTTACCATTCATTTGCAAGATAAGTACATTCCATAGGCAGAATTTCATCACATAACAACTTTTGCTTCAGATCAATTAACATGCAGACAAATTAGTGGGTTTAATTTGGTAATTAGCCAGACAAACTGAAAACAAACCATATAGTCTAAAAATGCTTCCTGGAGCATTTTCCTACAATAATAGATTTTTGGTTTTACTAAGAAGCATACTGTGTCCTAAAATAAAGGGAATTCTGTACAACCTTAAGGATATAGGCAGTATTTTTTGCTAGATAAGTGAAAAATTGTGCTGAATTGTTTCTTAAACAACACTACATAGGAAGACCTACACTGGTAACTGTAATCGTATGTATGGGTTTATCTTCTGACAATTTTACAATTATATTATTATTATTATTATTATTATTGTTATTATTATAATGTATAACACTTCAGGTGCATTATTACTGTTTTGTCAAGGCCTGTCACTCATCTGCATGCCAGTACATATATAAATATATATATATATATATATATGTGTACACCCACAGGGTTCCACATGTATTTATATATTCACTTTATACATATTCACATACATATTTCTTTTTGAAGTACAGTGTATTTTATATTGTCCTGTTTGTATAGTTTTGTATAGTTTTGCTGCTCTTGTCCATTTTTGCTGGGACTAATAAAGGATTATCTTGTGTGCTTTACATTCTTGCTGATTAATTGTTGACTGAGTGAATGGAATCCTGCAAAAGAGAGTTTACCAAGCCAATAAAAGGCTAATTTAAAAAACCAAATACAAATGCTTGAGTGAGAACAGGTTAATGCCAATTTCCTAAACCAAGATGGCCACTCTATAGCATTCCATGCCCAAATATAATGGGATAGCTTTGTAGTTTTACTCCCTACAGTTCTGTCCTATGTAATTATATTTTAAATGACGTACACCTCTGGGTGCTGCCGAGTTGCTGCAGTCCAGAAGCCCTTAAGGATTATAGAAAGCCCCTTTTTGTGGTAATCCACAGATTATTTCTAAAAATAATCAGTATCTGGAGGTTGAGATGGCTGAGGGGCTCTTTTCCCCATATATTTATAGCTATGTACACAGAATGACATGCTGTATTTCTGCAGAGCAAGAAGCAACATTTCCAAGCAAAGTATCCATGCTTATCTTAAATAGTATATACAAGAAATGGATCATTGAACTTACAAGATGGATCTAGGGGCCTAATAACCAGCAGTGTTAAAATTATTATTGCAGGAGCAGCCTGGTCAAAAAGGCAATTAGCAGTCAAGTTTACATGATTTTTCCACTTAGAAAAGATGTAGTTCGCATTTGGTTGCAGTTTGGAACTGGAGCTACAAACCGCTAGAAGAATATTGCCAACACACAATCAGCAGTTGTCCAGCATGAATAAGCATATCAAGATAAGCACGTGAAAAATCTAGATAGTCATTTAGGTCATTATGATCTTTTGCACCACAGTATATACCAGTCACTCCCATTAAATGTCTACTGGTGGTCCATCGTCTTCAATTGGCAGTCACGAGTCCCCCCCCCGTTTTGTTGCATTAGCATCAGATTAGCCTGTATTAGACATTAGACATTAAACTACTTTACAAACATACAGAATGTTAAATGCTGGTAGGTTATCTTCTGTCATGTTGCCTTGCTGCTTGTCAGGCACAGGAAAAATGTTAGTGTTCAGTTTGGGCCTGAGGGTAGATGGGCTGCTTTAATTGGAACAGAGTTAAAAATAAACCCAAAGAGGTATCAGGGCCATATCATCGCATGAGCACCCATTTCATCAGAGCTGAGGCGGAGGGTCAGGATGTGCCAAGGACAAGGAAACCACACTGAGAGCTTCTGGGGTGTTTGAGACAAAAGGGAGCCTATTATTATTATTATTATTATTATTATTATTATTATTACTATTATTATTGTTGTTGTTGTTGTTGTCTTTAAGTGTTTGAAAGCACTAATAATAGGGAAAAAAAATTGTATCAGTGTCCAAACCTCACCTAGAAGAAGCCCAGTACTTACAGTTATAGAGCAAACATGCTTCAGCTCATCATTCCAGTGGACGGTGATTTCAACATTATATTTGACCCAGTGGTAAAACAAAAAAAAACAATTGTTCAATTCTAGATGCTAATGTTGACATCAGTGAATAGATTAGTTGTCACTAATTTGAATGATTTATTTTGAATAATGCTTATCAGTGAGTATTAACTTGCAGCATTGCCCTTTCTGGCTGAATGAGTGCTACAGTGGCAGGGCTTTTTAAAGCAATACTTTCATCATAACACTAAGATCATGCCAGTAATGCCTAGTCATTGTAGCATTATTTCAGAATAGCAGGCCTTGCTGTGAACGTTTCTACAAAAAGTCACTTCATCTGAGCTAAAAATGCTGCTTGGTGTGATAGTTTTGGACACGGCTAGCTCTGTCAGCAGGACCGGATGGGCTCAGGATGTTCAGACTGAAAGCACAAGGCGCCGTCCCTTTGAAGCAGGCCATCGGGAGCCCCCCGCTGGCTGACATTATGCTTAGGCTTTCACACACATACAGTGAATGCATGCAGTGAATGCATTGTGCAAATAGAACAGGGCTCAGTGAAAGCTAATGAAAGTGCCGCAGATCAGAATGAAGGTAATTGTTGGTAAAATTATCTCATCTACATCAATTTTCATATATACTCAATCAGACACTCTGTAGCTTTGCTTTGGAGTTACACAGCTAATGAATAATGTTTGCCTGAATCATCACCTACACACTGCCCTAAGCTGAAAAGTCAACTTAATATATATTGGCTTATGCAATACAACAGACTTCATATTATCATTTTGTCCCTTTTTTATAGTTTTGTGTTTTTCTTTTTTCTGTATATTCTATTAGCTAACAAGCTTAGCTGTTAATGTCCTCCAACGAACAGTGGAAGTTTTCCAAGCACATGACCTTACAGGCCAAAAACTCAGCCGACTTGATCATTCTGGCTCTGACTCAAATGGCTTGAGAACCAGAGTCAGCCGACAGGACTCTTAACACTCAGCTACTGCATCACAGCTCTAAAGCAGTGTCACGAAGCGTGGCTTAGAAAGGGAAGGGCAAGATAATGAGTATTTAATGACGAAACAAAGACACAGAATATACTGAATACAAAACAACAGCAAAACATAATAGAACTCGCGAACACAGACTAGACGGGGAATCCCAGATCCGTGCTCCTCAAACAAACAAACAAATGAAAAAGGAGTCCAACGAGCCTCCTGAAACCTTAACCCTGCTAGAGAACAGGAAAGCAGGCTTAGTAGAGGCACGCGAGTGCACTACTCCGGGTAAGGGTGAGGAACACGAGTCTGAAATATAAAAAAAAACTGAGATTAAACAATGTACTGGAAAATAGACAACAAATGTGAGCAAATACAAAGATGAAGCATTTGGGATCAACTGGGGTTTAAATAAGAAACACTAACGAGATGCAGGTGAGCTGGGGGGAAACGAGGAACTAAATCAGAGGGACGCGATACAAACGGAACAGACACACTAGGTAGGGAACAAGGGAACCTAGATAGGGTGGACAGAATTATAGGGACATAAGGGAATTACAGGGAACAGAACGCAAAGAAAAAGAATGGAACCTAGTGCTCAGGAGATGGGGACTGGGACCTACGGGTTGAGACAGGTGGTTGTCACAGTACCCCCCTCTCCAGGCTGAATCACCTCCTGGGGATCATGAAGAACACGCCCGGGCCCAGAATTTGGAATAGGCGCCGACGGCCGAGAGGGACGACCCCGAGAACGAGGAGCCGGACGATCCGGCAGCGAAGAATGGAAATCATCCTTCAGTTCCTGACTGAGGATGTCGCGAGCCGGGATCCAGCTCCTGTCCTCGGGACCATAACCCTCCCAGTAAGTTGCGCACGTGGTGGGCCGAAGCACCATCAACCTCAGTAGCCCCAGGGGGTGTGACAGCCACCTTGCTATCATTTAGGGGACCAGGACAGACAGGCCTAAGAAGGCACACATGAAACACAGGGTGAATCTTCAAATAAGGGGGTAGCTGTACCTTTAAAGAAACAGGGTTAATTTGTTGGAGAACTAATAAGGGACCGCTGAAACGGGGGGACAAATTGGAACATGGATTTTTTAGACGTAAATATTTAGTGGATAGCCAAACTCTGTCACCCTCCCTAATGAGAGGTGCTTCCTTCCGGCGATGATCGGCACGGTTCGTAAATATATGAACCGCTCGCTGGATGGAAGTGCGTGCATCCTCCCACACCCGCTCTGCCCTGCGGAACCAGGCGTCCACCCCAGGAGCCGCAGTGTGGCTCTGATCCCAAGGACACAGCAGGGGTTCACACCCGAGCACAGTTAAGCCAATGGCAGAGTGACGCAGAGAGTTCTGGGCATATCCTGCCCAGACAAGGAAGTTTGCCCAGTCGTGCTGCTGGCTGTGACAGTATGCCCGGAGGAATTGGCCGAGCTCTTGGTTTGTACGCTCTACCTCACCATTGGATTGTGGGTGGTAACTCGAGGTCAGGCTGACCGCAGAACCCAAATGTCCCAAAAAGGCCTTCCATACTCTGGAAGTAAACTGGGAACTGCGGTCAGACACGATATCCTCCGGAGTACCGTACACCTGGAACACTGACTGGAACAGAACATCTGCGACCTGGTGAGCAGAGGGGAGAGAAAGAAAAGGAATGAATCGGCAGCCCTTCGAGAACCTATCCACCACAACCAGAAACGTAGTGTACCCTTTTGATGCCAGCAGATCTGTCACAAAGTCCATTGCCAGGTGAGACCACGGCCTGTCCGGTACTGGTAGGGGCATTAATTTACCTGCTGGAAGAACATGTGGACTCGTTGTTGTTGCACACACTGAGCAAGAAAGCACTTTACAACCTACGTCTTGAGACATAGTCGACCACCAGTACTTTCTTGCAATCACTTCCAGACGTTCTCGCCACACCCAGGTGACCAGTAGCTGGAATCACGTGCGCCCACTCTACCACCTCAACTCCGTGGGCACAAAAGTCTTTTCTGGTGGACACTCAAAGGGAATCGTAACTCCTCCGAGTGCCCGTGCGATCTCCTCATCAACATCCCACTGAAGGGGAGCTGCAAAGAATTTGGGTGTAAAATGGGTTCAGAGTCTCCCATCTCTCGCTCTGTTCTGAATTGGTGGGAAAGAGCGTCGGCCTTGCCATTCAATTTACCCGGGCAGTAAGTAATCTGGAAGTGGAAGCGTGAGAAAAACAAAGCCCATCGTGCTTGTCTGGGATTGATTTTTTTCCTTTTTAACGTGTTCTAGGTTCAGGTGGTCAGTAAGGACCACGACAGGCTGCCGAGCAGGCTGCCGCCACTCCTCCAAAGCCTCCTTCACAGACCACTCAGACACTGCTTCCACTTTTGCCTCTTCCATGGAGATCCCTTCCCGACTGATGCGGTGACCCAGAAACGTGAACTCACATTTCTCGGCCTTTACATACAACCTGTACACAAGAAGGTGGGTGAGCACTTTCCAAACTTGATTTACATGTTTTTCTAAATTACGTGAATAAACAAGGATATCGGAAAGCCAAAAGGCATTACGAGATATTCATAGTGGCCGGAGGTAGTACTGAAAGCAGTTTTCCATTTGTCACCCACCCTGATGCTTACAAGATTAAGCCGGGATTAAGAGTAGAGGGTGAGATTACATCACCGTGACCTCATTAAGCCCACAATAGTCAATACACGGCCGGAGACCCCCATCCTTCTTTTTCACAAAAACGAAACTGGCGGAGGCAGGAGAGGGCAATCGCCGAATAAACCCCTGCTCCAGGGCCTCACCCACGTATTTCTCCATTGCCTTGGTTTCTGTTTCGGATAGTGGATAGATACTTGACCGAGGAGGGGTTTTTCCAGGAATTTTGTCAATCGCACAGGAAGACGGGTGGCCCTAGACACTGGACAAGGGAACAAGGGAACCTAAATAGGGTGGACAGGAGTATAGGGACAAAAGGCAATTACGGGGAACAGAACGCAATGAAAAAGAATGAAACCTAGTACTCAGGAGACGGGGACCAGGTTGAGACCGAGGTGGTCATCACAAGCAGCTTGGTCTGTTATGGTCATTTAAGTTTTTCTCCATACAAATTAAAACTGTTACAATTTCCTAAGAAATTTAAACTTTTAAAGGTTTTCACCTCTGAAGGTTATAATCTCGGAAGTAATCTCCTACTATTTTTGACGAGTTATAACCTCTGAACAGTTTTAACCTCTGAAAGGTTATGATAAATATTTTATTATAGAGTAAAATATAATGAACTAATTTTGTAACATAAATATCAATGTAAATTCAACTAAATCTCCATATAAAATATAACTGTATAAAAGTTTTTGTTACTATACAGAGAACTCCAGAAAAGCACATCTTTTGATGGTAAAATACTGCTGCACTCAGGTGATGAACAGTAAATTATTGAACTATAAAAATTATTGGTGATTATCTGTACATTTATCTGTGTTTTTATAACTAAAAATTAAATTGATTTATTAATATTTTACATTTATTATTACAGTACAGTCTGCACAGGGGTAACATCAGTATTTATATGCCAGCATGGCAGGAGTTCAGTGTAAACTCTATGGGTGCCGATACAGGTTTACGCTTACATTTTCACTAAGAGTAATGTAGTAAACTGAGATAAAAATGAAATTAAAATGTTTTCAGGGCATATTTGGGACACAGTTTTAGCTTAGATCTTTTAATTTAGAATTGAACTTTCTTCCCACTTTAGATACTATGCGTTTAATGTAACCAGTTATTTTCAAATGCAGTATCATGTGATAGATAGAGGAGAACACTAACTGCAATTTATTTGAGCTAACAGATGACAGGCTAGCATCACACTGGGCGTTGTAAGAGAGGAAAAAGCATCCTACCCACCCAAAGAGAACAAGGCCATTTATGTTATTTCTGATTCCCTGTCAAGAATGTCAGGAACATCAATTGCGAAATTGCAATCTCCTACTGACAAGGCCAACATTGAGCTGTTTCAAAACTTGTGACTTGTTCCCTGTGCTGTTTATTGATGCATGATCTGGCTATGAAACGTGCGTATAAAATAACTAAAACAATAGTTTCACAGTAGCTGTTATATATTGTCAAAATCTATTTTTGCCCCTATTACTGCTGTTATGTCTATCATTTAGATCGTTTCTGAGAGAAGACTTAAGGTTTCTTAGCTGTTAAGTTATTTTTAATGAGGGTATGAGGTTTTTGCAAAAAGTCTACATATTCAATTACCAGGATGTAAACAATTTTTGCTTGTAGGGATTTTAAATGATGCATTGCAGAAACTACAGGCTTGAATTTCTCAATAGTACTGATAATAACGAAGGGTCATGATGTCTAAAGCACAAATATAGTTAATTTTTAACTACCAAAATGACGAATAAAGTGGAGTGCACTGTTGCCTCACAGCTCCAGGATTGGAGGTTTGAATCCGGATGCTGGCCTTGTGTTTGCAAGTTCTCCTCATGGTGGTGTGGGTTTCCTCTGGGTTCTCCAGTTTCTCCCACACTCCAAAGACATGTGTCTCAGGTGAAGTGGGGGTTCTACATTGACCATAGCTGTGTGTGTGAATGGAGTGAGTGAGTGAGTCTGTGTGTATGCCCTACGGTGGGCTGCCTCGCGCCCGTTGGCCCCGGGATATATGCTGATATATGCTGTAGCGTCCTTAAACACTTCAGACGGATTCCATTCACCACCACATAATGGAACATAATGACTAGGAAAGTTTCACTGAAAGGGTGCATATCACATCAAAACAAGTTGGTTAACCCTTGATTATGCGAAATGTTCGAAAAGAAGGGCTGGCTCACAATCTTCAATTAAGTTAATCCCAAAGGTGTTGGATGGGGTTGATGTCAGGGCTCTGTGCAGGCCAATCAAGTTCTTCCACACTGAACTCATCCAGCCACACTTTTGTAGACCTTGCTTTGTGCACGTTGTCCACAAAGCTGGAAGCATGGCCTAGCACAAACCCAGGAAAACATATACATAACATTTATATATATATATATGTGTGTGTGTTTGTGTGTGTGTGTGTGTGTGTGTGTGTGTGTGTGTGTGTGTGTGTGTGTGTGTGTGTGTGT
>JBBKCR010000006.1:2482232-2495384 GCA_037577295.1 Ladigesia roloffi | reverse complement strand
ACTGACCTCTGCCATCATTTTAAGTGGGAGAACTTGCACAATCGGTGGCTGACTAAATACTTTTTTTCCCCAATGTAATGATGCGCTGGCCTGCTGTGCAGTTGTGCAGGACATGGGAGAATCATCTCAACGCAACTTTAATATATGCGGCAATATATTAATTTAACATATACAACACATACAAGCACCAGAGGTAGGTCTTGCTGCAAAATATCAGCACATATTGAAAGCTAATAACCCACCATTGGAGAAGAAACTGAAAAAGAGAAATGGTTGGATATTTCAATAAGCTCATGTTTCAAAACATCTATATCGTCAAGTTAAAATTTTCTTGCATTACAAATCTTAAACCAGTTATAGAAAAGGAAGGTTACGGTACAGAAATTGCTATTACCACTTATTAATAAAAACCTGTGAAAAAATATTTTTGCATGAATTATCCCAAACCTATGCATAAATATATTAATAAATGATCAGAAAGTACACTCTTTGTGTATCATTGGATCATTGCTTCAGAATCACTGGACACAATTCAGCACTTCATTCATCAGTGTTACTGCACTACAATATCCAGCATGCAACAGGCAAATACATTATACAATCAGACAAATACATTATACAATCAGACAAATACATTATACAATCAGACAAATACATTATACAATCATTGGGATTGTCCCTATAGTGATGCCAACATGGACACTGATATGCAATCTAAATATGATATCTTACATATGTGAAATGGGCTCCATCTCCTCCTCCCGGTGAGGAAAAAAAACATTTATCTTCCCTAAAGCACTTTAAATCCTTATTCAAGGTGCATCTCCAAAACTGGATTTAAAAACAGAACACATTGCTCTGTGGCTCCACTGTAGGCACGTGAGCATGTAGGTTTGCCGGAGGATTAGAGACGGCTACAGTTTTTACTCTGGCTGGTGTACCCCTTTAGTAAGAATAAAAATTTCTGTGCTGGCACACATATATTCCTGATATCCCAGCAGTCTGTTCTGGTGGGATGGTTTTAGAGCCGACGCTGGCGTGGGGGGAGGGGGAGTACAGGTCTTTTGGATGAGCTCTGGGAGTTAATGTCAGGGGAAGTGATGCCATTGTGTTTGTGTTGAGCTCCTCCTTAGTGCCTCTGACAGACCCTCAGCCTGGTTTTCCGTCCATTCAAGCACAGCCCAAGTTAGTAACAGTTTACTGACACAGGAAAGAGCCAGAAACTCACAGCAAAGTCAGATAACAAAAAAGACATGATCCAGAGTTGCAGCAAATCCATGTCTTTGCCCTACTGCACCGTGGTGGAGGTCAAAAGTAAGGTAAGTTTACATGATCAGACCATTTTCAGCCTTTTGTCTTTCAGATATATCTGTAATATGCCTCAGTAGCATGTAGAGCATTTAACATTTGGGCCAACAAGTGGGTTTTATATCAGTGTCTTCTAATTGGCATTCTTAGTGGCATTTAGATCCTTTTACAACTTCTGTGAACCTTCACCCCTTCTCCCAAAGTTTGGTGCAGAATTTAGGAGATTTTCGCTCAGTCGCTGGAAACCCGGGACGTTTAAGGACTTCCTCCAGCTTCTCCAGTGCTTACACCACTTGTGTCACACAGAGGTTTTCATCAGCTATGCTGACGTCCATGGAGAACTCCTGCCCATCAATAATGATGAAAACTTCTGCAAGGCCGTGACTACAGTGTACCCACTACTGCGTATCTTCATTCAGCAGCAAGGTATCAAGCAACTCGGTCAGTCTGCTGCTGGCCATGCTAGCGGTAACCAAGCAATCACTTTATCAACTAATCAGAATCTTTATGCTTTGAGGCACACACACACACACACACACACACTTCAGTTTAATGCATTTAGTGCTGTTGTTAGTTATATTGGTAACTGACCAATTCTGGTGATATACCAGGATTTTAAAAATACTGAATAAAAATCGACTGTATTGGATAAAAAACAACTATGTTCAGCTTTTCATAACGAGACAAACTAGGAACTAAGGACTAAGGATATACATCCAGTCACACTAAAGCTTTATTTAAAAGCTATTTAACGGAACAGTTAAAGTTTATTTTTTCTAATAATTTATATTTAAAATATACATAATAAAATATATAATAACTTGTAGTTATAATTCTTGTAGTGAAAGTAAAATGTATATTAGAAAACTACTAGAAATGAAAGTATGACCCTAATTTACTCTGATTATTGCTGTGTTACAGCTTATCGGCACGCCCATCAGGTTGTTTTTGCTCTCTGCTTTTCTGTCCGGAATAGGAAGCAATTTTATCTGTAAAGAATTATGTGTACTTCAGTATAATTGCTTCTTGACTCTTTGGGGTGTGTTTGTTTATAAAGTTATCTGGCCTTGTTGGACTGGCCCTGTGGTGCTGTTTCAAGAGTGCCCGCTTGAAGTGTAAAAACAAAAAATTAATAATCATATTTCTGTAAATGTCACATGTAAGCCAGGATTGGCCTGTAAAAATTGGGTCTGGAGCTAAAAGGCTATTCAGTAGTCACCAAAATAGTTTCCATAAAAATTTAGGAAGTGTGGTTTGAAACACTTAATTCTACTGAATTTCCTATAAGGACAATATTATATAAGCATCAATTAATTGGTGAATGATCCACCACAATAATCTTTAAAATGTTTTCTTTATATGAGAAGCACACATGGAAATGTCTTCACTACACCACTGCATTTGAAATCCCTTCATTACTCTGTTATATTATAAGAACGGGCATTGATTGATGTAATTGATTTCAGATATTTTTACATTTAGCTCAAAAGGTCAAGAGATGTTACACGTCTTCTTGAAAGTGCTGGCAATAACACATTTTTACAGGGTATGCTGCTTTCTCCACCCCTCGGCTCATTAAGACATTGCTCATTATGGCAGTGAACGGTAAATGTGTGAAGATGTTAGGGCAGTTATTTGCCACTTTTCTGATCAGAATTGCAATTCCAATTTAAATGTGTACTTCGTATGTATCTTGGTTGTATCTTTCATTTTTACCATCATTTCAGACTTGAGGCTTCAATGCTCAACATGGCTTGCATGCCAGATTATGTTAATTGGATTATTAGATTATATAGTTATTAAAAGTACCCAGCTCCTGAGAGGCAATACTGTGTTGACACTAGCATTGGGAAGTCACATAGTAAATTCACGGTAATGCCGCCGACATCACTTTCCAGGTGCCCAAAGGAGCACAGTTTGCCCTTTCTGGGCGGGTAGGATGGTGCTCCCCCCCTTAAATCAGGGCAAAGCTGGCTGTCAATGCTATGGTAATACACTGCTGGTTTGTGATATCTAACTATGCTAAGCTGTGTTAGCATTAGCGTGAAAAATGTGTTGCCATATATGCTCCCCTTCACGTGATTGGGGGAGTCCTAGCTTGTAGGCATAAAAGGACATGTGTAAATTGGGGGACAAAATTGGGAAAATTAAAACCAAAAATCCTAATTAAAACTACTAAACCGTTCAGCCTAAACCAAGGCAGGATATAGCGCGATACTACAGAACATGGTAGAGAGCAGGAAGTGGAGATGGGTCTATCCCCACCAATGTTCCGTTAAACCAGTGAAACTGACCCCCATAGAAAGATTTACTGGTGTAAGAAAGGGAAGAACACGCTAGCTCCATCTCAAAGGGCTACAGTTTTATAGTGGCTTCCGGTCTACAGTGCATGGTTGGATCATTAAATCTCCAATAACTTTCCACATTGGACCAACAGGTTAGCTGTGTACAGTGAGTGAACAGTGTTTTAAACTCCAGTAGTGCTGCGTTGTGTGATCCTCTCTGTGCTGCAGGATAAACACACACCATGTCATTGTCACTGCTGTGCTGAGAATGGGCAAATAATACCAGCTGTGTGACTACCACCCATAAAGGAACGTGGTAAAGAATGCTAACAAATGTTGCAGAGAAACATATGAACTAAAGCCTGCTATTGTAAAATCTAAATGGTCAGTGGATCTGATAAAATGGACAATGAGTGTAGATATAAAGCAGGTACACCTAATAAAGTGGCTTGTTAATGTATATTAATGTTAATAAGTCATTCTAACTGCACTAAGTAAAAGATTGCTTGGGTTATTTTAAACTTTGGTGTTTTACAGAGGAAACTGACCATTCCACTGACCGCACAGACGGCGTGACGAGGAGAAAGAAGTCCACAGCAGCAGCACGGGCTGGCGGCTTCAGCCGCAGAAAACCACACATTCAAATTGGCCTGCCGCAGAATTTTCGCCCAATCTCTTCCATTATTGATGTGGACATCCTGCCAGAATCTCACCGAAGAGTTCGTCTGTACAGCCAGGGCTCGGATAGGCCTCTAGGCCTCTACATCCGCGATGGGATTACGGTCCGGGTCACTCCCCGTGGTCTGGAGAAGGTTCCAGGCATCTTCATCTCAAGGATGATTTGCGGAGGATTGGCTGCCTGTACCGGACTTCTGGCCATTAATGACCAGGTCTTGGAGGTCAATGGCATTGATGTGATTGGCAAGTCTTTGGATCAAGTGACAGACATGATGATTGCTAACAGCCACAACCTGATCATCACAGTGAAACCAGCAAACCAATGTAATAATGTAAAGAGTTACAACTGTTCTTCCCCAAGGCCGAGATATCTTCTTGAAGGTAATGGTGCTGTAAGTTTCCCAGGATTACCTATGATTATGGGAGCCCATAAGAAGTACTGGACACGCAATGGCTATGAGAGTGATGAGGATTCTGAGGTGGTTGTTCAGAGATCCGTCAAACATTCATCTCAGGGCTCCAACACTTCAGGTGCATCCAAGTCTTCAGGCCACAGTGCTCACGATCGCTACCAGTGCCTGGGACAGCGCTGCTCTCCAGCCTACTGTCGCTCACAGCCCTGCCTTAATCTTCTGGCCCTTCCTGATCCCAGCACCCCCCTGCACCGAGATATGGCCCACAAGCTTCACTACAGAAGCATCCCTGCATTCAGGCAGATCACCTCCAGCACCAGTGATATCATGAACATGTTGAGCCAGGATATTCGGCGAAGCCTCATGGTGCCTCAGGGGGCGATGGAGGAGGATGGAATTGTTATTACTTTGTGATACACATATCAAACTGTTTAATTTATATTACACAAATTACTTATATATGCCTTGCCCACAAATGTGGTGTTTTGTGATATTTGTGTAGATAAACATTTCAAATTTGCACCATATGTTTGCTTTTTTGACAATCTTTTTCTCTATTTATTGGATTATTCCCAGTTCATTCGTTTCCAGTTTCAGTTACTGGCTAGCCTTCCCCTGTCAAATGGTACCAGCAACGCTGGGATGATGAAGAATACTCTTGTGAAGTGCCCCCACATCTTTTCAAACTGCTACTAATACATCATTATTGCACGAGTAAAAAGCTTGGGAGAACATTTTAACTTTCAGTTCTAGTTAGTTCCATTACGTTAGCTGAACGACATGAACTCCGGATAGCATAGCGATGAATAATGGTACTGTTATCCTATTTAAGTATGAGACAAAATATGTCTAACTCAAAATCTAAAAAGTCCCTGTCCATTTTCATTTGTGGTGGCATGTAGAGGTGTCAGTAGAGGGCAGAATAAAAATGTGCAAAAATAATCTAGAATACATTAAAATATCCATAAATGCAGCAGATTGTTTAATGTCACTCAAGAAGTAGAAGTCCTCGAGGGACCATTTGAAAATAGTTAAGCCAATCTATTACTTTATTTGCTATCTTATTGAATTTTTGCTAGAGTCCTGTAAAGCCTTTTCAACATAGCACCAACTGCTACAAAACATTTGTAGGAGGAACATGGACAGGTCTCTCACAGCACACTGCTTAGACACATTTAGAAGTTTATGTACACTTACCAGCCACAAAAATAAAACCACTGACAGATTAACTGAATAAGATTGATCACATTGGCACCTGTCAAGGGGCAGGATGTAATAAGCAGCAACTGAACAGTTAGTTCTGGATATTGATGTGCTGGAAGCAGGAAAAATGGGCAAGTATAAGGATCTGAGTGACTTTGATGCACATGCTGTTCACCACCAACAATAATCACATTGGCATCAGAACTGGAACATTGAGGAATGGAAGAAAATGGGAGGAAAATAACCTGGCAAAGGCATTTTGATGCAAACATATATATATATATATATATATATATATATATGTATATATATATATATATGTGTGTGTGTGTGTGTGTATGTGTGCACTTTACTGTCAATAAAATGTATTGTGTAATTTTAATATGGAGGAAAAAAAGGAATTTTTATAACCATTAGTATTCCCCCTTAAAACATGCTTTTCTGGACCGTGGCTCTTGAGTAAGGCTATTATTATGGTCACTATGATAACTATAGGGCTACTTTTGTTACTAGATCAGTGGTACTCAAGAATGTGATATTATATCCCCACCATCATTATAGTATTAACTGTCAACCAACAAACATGTTGTGTGACATTTAAAAAAAAATAACTACTCACGAAAGTCACACATTACATTTGTAAGCTATGATTGTTAATGCTATAGCCTAATGCACTGCGTCCATTTAACACTGTTATTAATCCAATCACTGTGTGTGTGCCCTGTGGTGGGCTGGCACCCCACACAGGGTGTGTCCCTGCCGGGTGCCCGTTGACCCCAGGATAGGGTCCAGGTAATTATGACCCTAGCAAGGATTAAGCAGTTACAGAAATTAATGAGTGAATAAATTAATCCAATCTTCAAGGGAAGAAATTCACACCCCACTACCTGCTCTGACCCCAGGTGTAACCCTGAGGGGTCCCAGGTAAGGGTCAGAATGCTGACCCACCCAGAGGGATGGGTGACGCCCCACTTATGAAACTTGGTCAGGCCCCGCCCCATGCACCTCATCGGCCAATCCTCGCCGTATTGCATGCAAATTACCGACGTCATTTCCTTTCTTCCTGTCCGCCATGTTTTCCAGCAGAAGTGAGGTGATGTTTCTCTGAGGCGCAGACAAAAGAGGGCGAGATTTCCTTCACCTCTCGCGGCAGGAAGACATCCCGCACGTCAGGGTCGAGCGAGGAGAGCGGGGAAAGGGCTGTGGGGGGTTCATGCCGGAGATGCGCCTTTACTCGTTCAGGCCGCGCGCCATACAGTGAGGCCGGAAGAAAACAAGAGCCGCAGCCGCCTCAGACCGCCCTCCGCCCGGGCTCCGCAGTGAGAGATACCACTCCTCCAGGAGGTCCAAGGAGAGATACCCTCCTCCTCCAGGAGCCGCAGGTACAGCTACACTTCCTTCTGCAGGAGCCGCAGGGAGAGATACCCTCCGTCCTCTAAGAGCCGCAGGTAGAAGCACCATTCCTCCTCCAGGAGTCCACATACCGGCTCAGTGCTTCATCTGTCGGCTCCAAAACTTCCAGAAAGCGTCTGCTCCTGCTTCGCCCGCGCTAGACTCTTGTGAGAGAAGCCCTGCGGTCCGGGAGTGTTATAACGAGGTTATACTTTCTGCATTAAAACACAGATACTGTTTACAAGGCATCAAACACGCAATTGATTCATTTTCGCTCGTACTGTCTGCCCACTGTACGACGAGGTAACGGCTCTGCAGGCGTTTGGAAGTTTATCACAGATTTAACGTCTAATGTCCATAATTAAAGATTTAGCTATTGAATCAGGAGGGGGAAATTATTTTGACTACGTTCATGTTTTGTAATTATTCCCTTCTAGGATAATTTTAATTTCATAATAGACGAAGTAGGCCCCCAGAAATGAATAGTATCAACCCCCTCAACTTCGAAAAGAAGGCCCAATCGTTTGAGTGTCTGGCATAAGCTCCTCCCCTTGTCCTTCTCTTTACTCTGATTGGAGGAACCATGTTGGCTTGCTGTCTTCCTCATTGACAGACTGAACCCAAAACTGTATAATACTCTTCTAGGGCTGGCACATCCAAATCATTTGTATGAGGGTGATGGCAGAGGAGGATGTTGGACTGGGACCTGGTGCCAATCCCGTTAAAAAATGTGGCATTTTAGCATGATGGCCTACTTTTAGAGGCTTCAGTGAAGGGCTTCAATTAAAATAGGTGTTGCCCAATAATACTTGTTTTATGACCTTCTAGATATAAGTCATTGGCGAATCAAAACTTTTGCCGACAGACTGAGCATTAGATGTGCTACAAAATGGCTTAGAATAATGTTGACCAGTCTTGTGAAGGCACTTAAGAGAATATTGTTCTGATATTGGGGATTTCTTACCAGTCATTTACCAGAGTTTTCACGGTTTGGGTGCATGTGTAGAAATCCATGGTACAAAAGAATCAAAGCGTAGTGTTTAAGGATCAGTATTAGTCTTGGGTGATGTCCAGATGTTTCAGTATCAGAGGTACAGGTGGTATTGCGACATCTCGATACCCTATGTTGTCTCTCAATAAGAGTACAGCAGGATTATAAGTCTGTTGTTAGTATAGTTATAAAATGTATACTGTAATGTATAAATCATTTGTTTAATTCATTTGTTAAATTCATGACAACATGATTTGGGACTATTTAAACTTTCCCTCAAAACTCCCATTTATGTGTATGTTGTTGAAACGTGAATGGTAGATTGCTTTCCCAATATATTGAATACCACACACCTCAATATACCAGATATTTATAAAAGAAAATGTATCAGATATGAAGTACAATTTAATGGCAATCTGGGTGCTCTCTCTTCCTCCCATTAATAAAGCATAACAGCAAATGTGCATCATTAATGAATGGTGTAATTGGCACTGATAAATGTGAAAAGGTTTCCCATCTCCATATTTTCTGTCCATATACCTGCATTATGCTTATTGGATTCTATCTGTATTTAGGCAGTACACTCCTGTTGTCTGAGCCCCAACATTAAGCCAGGACGATGTGTCCTATACCACATCCGAGTAGTTGGTTTGAGGGAAGTGTTTTGGGCATGTATTTACAAAAAGTGGGTTATGGACTTATGGACCATCTGTCAGTAGTGGAAAGTTGTGAAAGTAGGCTTTGTTTAAAATTGTTTGTAATGTATCAAGTTTGAACATTTCATATGCCGCAGGACCAAGAAAATGTACCAAGTACCAGTGAAAGATGTGACAAAACTCCGAAGATCAAGGAAAAGGGTGAAAAGTATTCTGTGTGACATTGCATTAGAGGATTGTCGAAACCTAGTAGAGGTAAGCACACACGCTTGCAAATGTTCAGTAGAAAAATTACAGTTTTTTGTGAACAAACCTTCCACTGGAGCTTTGTTTTTCTTCTTTTTATGAACAGGAATACAAACCGTATGATGCTGGTGAGCATAGCTTCAACAACACAGAATGGCTTGACTTCACGGATGGTAGTATTGGGAAAAGGAGAAAAAAGGTAAGGTAGTGATAATTGGTTATAATGATCTTTCCGTATCACAAGTTCACTGAGACCATGTGGTTATTTTAATTTTACCGAATGAAATAAACGTACAAAAGAAAGTGTATTTGTAAATAAATGTTTTTTTCCCCTTTCTTATCTCTTGTCTTGGTTTTTCCATTAGTGGCATTATCGCACTGAGGCTCTGTGCTGCAGCTTGTGCTGGTTTTCCACGCGGTCCTTCTACACCTTCAGAAGTCATGTGCAGCGTTGTCATGGAGAGGAGACGGATCTCGCCTGCCTCTCTGCCTGCCCCAGATGCACTTTCATCAGTCGCCCTGAAGTCACAGAACAGCACATCAGAATTTTCCACACTGCTACAACTACAACAAAAATCCAGGGCACACCATCCTCTGCCCCCGTCCAATCCTACACGCCCACTGCCAACGAGCTCACAGAGTCTGTCAGCTGCCTGTTAAAAACTGTTGATGTTTCCTCCTCTGTCACAGCCTCTAACACACCCTCTGACACAGGAGACGATAGATATACCTGTCTGAACTGTGGGTACCACGACTCTCTACTTTATGTGATGAAGAAGCACGTTTTGGTCAACCACTATACTACGTTGCTGAATCGGTACTTTGGCCACAAGATAGAAAATGCAAAGAAGGCCCTTGGTTCTACCAAGAAAGCCTTCCTCACCGCTCCCAAGTATTATTGCAAGGAGTGTAAATTGCCTGCGGAGACCATAGAGCATCTACTGTATCACATTTTGAGCTCAGAAAAGCATATTGATCTGCTTTGGCATATAATGCCATTCATCCGGGAAAAGGCCCCGAATCAGAAATTTGGTGATCAGCAGAAATACCAGAGCCTGGCACCCAAAGTGATGCCACACCCATTAATAATCGCAAGACCTAATTTTGTACAGCAGACCCAGACGATGAAAGGAACGTTGGCACAGTCTAAATCTAATGGCACCATGCTTCTTGCAGGAACAGCCAACAACACTGCTCTACTGTGCCCTACAGCGAGACCGTTATTCCTGCCCCAACAGGCTTCAGCCTTAGTGCCTGGTACAAGTGTGAGTACCCCTGAGAGCATGCAGCGGCAGCCATACTCCACAGGGATTAATCCAGCCTCTACTTTGGCTGCTTCCCCAGTCGTCAACCCTCTAAATGTGATGGTTCCAAGTATGTCCCAGGACACCTCTAAGCAGGTACCCATGTCTGTGGCGGTACCCAGCCTCCCACAAGCACAGCCAGCACAGCAAGTTCTTCTGCCACCAGGGGTTCAGGTCAACATCCCGGGGAAAATAGGTGTGCGTCCCCCTATGCTAGTGACTCCAAGATTACATCTTAATCAACCTAATCCTAGATCATCTGTCATGGCCTCCCAATCAGTTAGACTCATTCCCACAGGAAACAAAGTGAATGGAGTCCCAACTTACACTCTCGCCCCTATTCCAGTTGCGCCAGTCCAGCCAAACGCAGTACAAGTATTTAAAAACCCGCCATTAGTTTTGAGTCATAATGGACCTCAATTAGGAAATTCTCGTGAGACCACTCGACCACACACATCGGTCATGTCTGCCAAAGTTGCATTTTCGAGCCAAAAGCAATCCTTTCGGAAAACTGTTAAACCAAATGAGTTGGCTGTTCTGGCTCCATTTCTCAAGATTCAGAGCAACCATACCGTCAAATGCCTTAGGTGCAACGTTTTGCTGACCGAGCAGTGGATTTTTCAGCATTTGCTGCATGGCTTGAAATGTCTGTTCTGTCCTATGATGTTCTACTCCTTCAAGCAGATCATGGACCACTCCAACAAAGAGCACAGTTTGAAAATGAAGAAGAACAGAGATTACATTAAAGAGCAGTTCAAGCTGAATTGTGATGATGAAGGCAATCTTGTGTTTTCCACTTTTAACTTGAACACAGATGTGCCCAAAGATCTGCTGGACAACCGGGAGCTCAACCTTGTTCTGATCACCAGCACTCAAGAAAAAATCTACATAAAGATGTATCCACACTCTGCAAAGGCAGTGTACCCACCTACACAGAAGACCACACCCACCGACTGCCCGTTTTGCCAGGTGAAGCTCCGAAGTGCTGAAGACTACGAGGCACATCTGAAAACTATGCATCACATTGTGCCCACAATCCACGCCATACTGAAATCTCCTGCTTTCAAGTGCATCTACTGTTTTGGGGTGTATTCCGAAAAGTCGACCCCCAAGACAATTTCCATTCATGTACAGCGTTGCCGCTGTGCTCCCAAGAATGTCAAGGAAGCCGAGAGGCAGCTGAACCCAGACCCGACCGTCTACTTGAATGGAAGTTTTGAGAATTCCATGCAGCAGAAAGTGATCTTACAACCGGAGAGGGGGGAGAAAGAAGCCAGCAAGCCAAAGATGGAGGCCCCTACAGACAAAAATGGCAGAAAAGGAAGTGTCTCAAATGCCTCTGTCAATCTCGTGTTGGACCCAACAGGAATGGACATGCGATCTTTTGAAGAGAGGAAAGAATTTCTCACAAAGTACTTTCACCACAAGCCCTACCCCACAAGGACTGAAACACAGACACTCGCTAAGCGCTTGTGGTTGAACAGAGCTGATGTTCTCTTTCACTTTAGTTCCAGGCGCACCAGATGTATGAAAGCGATGGATAAGAAGAAGACAACGGTGCTTCTTGGGTTCAACATGGCTGAGGTGAACAAGGTGAAACACAGCCTTCTTATTCCAGAGATGGTGCCAGTTCTCAAACCTGAAGTCAACTAGTGAAAAATGTTCAATTCTCTTTCTGTAAGCATGTTGAAACTAGCGCTAAACTATTGTCAGATGTTCATATAATGCTCACCTTGGGGTGTTAAACCACTTTGGCCCAAGCACCTCTGCTGACTAAGTACATTGGGGGGGGGACGCGAATACACACCTCCTGATTTACCCTTAGACAAAGTACCCCTGAGTCTTTGCATTTCTGTCTTTGAGAGGATGAAAGAAATGACAGAAGTCATTGTTTGGTTACCAGTTGTGATGTTCTTTAAGCCTGTTTGTAAATAGTTTGCATCTCTGATGGTAAAGTAATTTTTTACATAGCTAGCTGTTCCTTAAAAACCTACTGTATGGAGTCTTTTTTGTACATTTTTATGTCAATTGAATTTTTTGGGGGGACTTGTATGTATTTTGGCAAGTCTGCGGGGAAAGTTCTATATGAGAGAATAAGTTTACTTTTAGTACGTTTTTGAGTCTGGTGTACGGAACTGTATACTAATTAGCGAGGAAGTTAGGATTTTAACGCAGTTAATGTTCTGTTAAAGCAACAAGTTTTTGGTTTCCTTATTTTGAGGATGTATGCATAATGGTTCTTTTGATGAGCAAAGCATGAACCAATCTTAGTTGGGATAAAGGCAAGGGTAAGGCACAATTAATATTCTTGGAATAATCAATGTTATTGAGAAGTGTATTATAAACAAGACATTATGTATTTTATTTCATATGAAATATTTATCTACTAAAGTGGTTCATTTCAATGCTTTTGGCTTCAGTGTGATGAATAATTACATGGTCACCTTGTTAAACACTCTGTGCCATTTATTGTCTATTGTACTCCAGAGGCGCTACAAATCCAATACCCAGGAAACGCTGAAATACACTTTAAATGAAAGATCGCATTTAGCATAATGTTCACTAAACTAGGGATGCACCAATACCACTTTTTTTGAAAACGAGTACGAGTACTTGCATTTTAGTACTCGCCGATACCGAGTACTTAATAAAAACATTATTTAAATGAACAAGTAA
>JBBKCR010000006.1:2470619-2482132 GCA_037577295.1 Ladigesia roloffi | reverse complement strand
CAGAAGATAGGACTAGGTGGAGACAGATGATTCGCTGTGGCGACCCCTGAAGGGAAAAGCCGAAAGAGGAAGAAGACGTGAAGTGAAGCAGGGGGCTGCTGTCAGTGAGGCGCCCGGGGAGCAGTGTGAGGGTACGATACTGTTACTGCCTTTATTTGATTTAACTTAAAATAAAAACAAACACATGTTGTATTTCTTGCCAATATGGTAAATGTGTAGAGGTGTGCTTTCTGTAGATAGTCTGTTAGAAAATCAACAAAAACATGTCATTTGACCTGGAGGGCACAAATGAAAGTGCACTATTCTGAAAAAAAGCCCCAGTTCTTAAAGAATACACTTGAAATCTTCACAGCTTAATATACAGTTTCGTTTCTAAAAACAAACTTTCAGCAATTCTGGCTTCTAATGGAATTGTGTTATGAGTACTGGTTACCTCTGTTTTTAGGTAAAAAACATTTCCTATATGGATATAGTGTATGGTGTAACAAAAGTGAACATTAATTAATTAATGCTTATCCTAACCAGGATTGCAGGAGTCTGTCCTACTCATACGGTAAATGGTGAAGGAACACATTGGGCAGGTTTCCAGTCCATCACAAATAAACACATTTAGTAATTTACCATCTCCATCTGACACATATGCTTTTAGAAAAGTAAAATAGAGCAAGTTCCCAGCAGAAAACCTCCCAGAAGGGGAGAATAGGCATTATCCAGGCCCCATGCCGCCCTGACTGGGAATCAAACTCAGAACCCTCTCAACTGGTGCCACCCCCCCTTTATTTACCTTAAAAGAGGCATGCTGTTCCATGTGACGAAGGAGGTGTGGCTTCTGTGCTGCAGTGAAATCGCATTCAGTGCATTTGAATTGTTTACCTATGGAAGAGCAAAACAAGCTATTTCAAAATTAATTCACCATTTATTTTTACTATTCTTGTTTTTTCTGGTTGGTGAAGTGATATACAATATGCTCTAAACAAAGCCTGTCTGGAGGATTTTTCCTAATAGTTTGGAGCCATAATGTCTCCTGAATGCTATTTTGGGAGTTACTCGATTATATTGCATATGGAAGGTCAAGCAAAAAATATAAATGTGGCCTAAATGAAGGCTTAAAGGTATCTGCATTTGCACATTTTTACTGTGCAACACATTGGAAAACATACAAAAACTGTAATGCAGATATTTGA
Source organism: Ladigesia roloffi (assembly GCA_037577295.1). NCBI lineage: Eukaryota > Metazoa > Chordata > Actinopteri > Characiformes > Alestidae > Ladigesia > Ladigesia roloffi. The sequence continues at coordinate 2,480,948 of JBBKCR010000006.1, read as the reverse complement.
AGGCCAGATTTTTGACAATTATCATGAACACATGTGTGCATCTGTTTGTCATTTAGTGATCAGCTCCAGACATGGCCAGTAATGTTATACACAGAATAGTGTTACATAATTACAAAAGTATTTTATTTAAAATAGGGATTGTAATTGGATTGCAATTTTAAATACATATATTACAAATAATGATTTATCACTACCCAGATTGTTTATTCTCTTCAGGTATGGAGAAAGAGTTGCTGATTCACTACCATTTATCCCCTCCAGCAGTGACAATGCTGTGGTCATCCAAAGACAGGACATATCATTTAAATAACAATTTAGATAAGACCCACTGCTAACATTACCGGTCAGTACCATTCTACTGCAGTGTGTACAGCATACATAAGGTAGATTTAAATGCAATGTATTGCATTGCAAAAGGAGAATATTTTGTGTTTGCCTTGTGAATGATACTCTTTTATAATCATGTAATTTGGAATCAGTTGTTTATTAAAAAAGTAGCATACACGCTCGAAATGTATATATTGAACTAAAAACAGCATTCCTTGTTTTGCTTGAGAAAAAGCCGATTTTATTTTGTGGTCATGTGTTATACACCTTTTTCATAGTCCTATAGCCTTTACCTGAATTATTGTTTACTATAAGGCTAGTTTTTTATTAAAAAGACAACTTTTTTATTCTAAACTTTTAGTTCCACCACTTTAATTTCCAGCATTACACCACTGTCTAAAATACATATTACAAAGAAAACTCACCATATTGACATAACATATTTGGAAAGTGATGAAGTTACATTACTTTAATATGGTGATTTTTTAGTAGGTTACTGACTATATTATTTACTGGAATTAATAATTGAATTACTTTTTTTTAAGTAACCTTGCCAACCTTCCACTATAAAAGCTTTGGCTGAGCGAATGTTTGTGCCGAGGATACTGTGTAAAAATGTGACTTTAATGAGGTAAAAGAGGCTCACCATTTGCGGAGTGCATCAGCTTGTGGCTCTTCAGGGTACACTTAGATTTGAACTTCTTCCCACACAAGTCGCAGAGGTGAGTCTTTTCTGAGCTGTGCCTGTTCAGGTGAGCCTTGAGGTTGCTTTTGCTGCGGGAGGCGTAGTCACAGAGAGAACATTTGAAGGGCTTCACTCCTATATGCATGAATTAGGGAAGAAAATAGACAACAGTTTACTATTATAAACAGTAGGGGTCAAAGATTTGCACAGGGCTAATGATAGAATATATCATTATCATATTTACTAACTTGCACATTTTAGTGAAAAATACCAGATAGAATACTATAGAGAGGTTAGCTGTCTAGTGTTGGAACCCAAAGAGACTCAGAACGCAGCTGACACACATGGTTCAAATGCAACAGTGTACATATTCCACTAATGAACACAGGAGGACTGTGGTTCATCACTTTCCAAGTTTATCCTAAACCAAACTTTTTTTTACCATATTTTTATTGTACAAGTACTAAAATTATGTATTAGGTGTAACCCTACGGGTCAGGTTACCAATCAAATGCTATGCCTAGGCTATTTCTATCCTAAATCCTGTGTAGTCCAGGACTAGTCCTAGGGGTCAGATTTCCAGAACCAGATGAAGGCTGGGGCCAGACTAAAATTATTTTACAATGGTGAACCACCATTAGCACTGCAATTTAGCCGCAGACTAGAGTTTAGATCGGGCCCAAAAAATGAGACCCGGCCCAGCCCGGCCCGACACATGAACTGTAATTATCGGCCAGAGCCCGATTTAAACCGACAATTTTTAAAATACGTGTGATTATTAAAAAATCTAATGCTTGGTCACGGCCCGACCCAGCCCGGCCCGAGGACAGCGGCAGAAAATATGTCGGGTTCGGGCAGAGAATCTAAACTCTACCCCAGACTATGCTTAATCAGTGCCATGGAAACCAGCCCTAAGTGTTTGGAGAAACTGAATAAGTCAACTTTGATTAATCAGTTCCACTAAATGAGAAACAGATTTTATTAGGAGTTTATTCAAGTCCAAAATTTAGCACTTATGAAAGGTGGCATTCAATGTATATAATCTATTTAATAGCTAAATAATAAAGACGGTGGTACAACAAAACTAGGAAAAACTAGATATAATATAAATAGAATTAGCTGTTTTCTTCCATATGTTCGCTATATGTGATGTATTATTTTTAGTATTGTTATTTTCAAGCATTAGGTAAGCATTCTAGTTGTGCTTGTTGACATTTTAAACATCCCACTAGCCTTCATGAGCCCATATGTGCTGCTGCATGTCAGCTCCATTCCTGGTAAAGAAGCAGTCACAGTAGGGGCATTTGGAGGCTCGTTTCCCGATCACTCCTTTCACATGTACACGTATTCCCAGCAGTTCTGAGATGGTACTCCATGATGTATCTAGACAGTAAAGATAACCATTCCTTATTGTTCTATTGTTAACAAATAAATGCACTGTGTGTATGTATGTGTTTGTGTAATGTCCTTTACCTGGATGGCTGGATTTGATATGGTACCTAAGTTTGTCTTCTGGAAATGAATCCTTACAGACAGGACACACGAATGGCTTTTTAACCTGCAGAGAAGAAACACGTTACCTAAAAAAGACGCTTTATCGTTTTTAGCTCTAAAATTAAAGCTTGCAGGTGTACTCACAATTTCTAAATGTGTTTTGACATGGGCCTGCAACTTGTATTTGTCAGGCGTGCAGTACTGGCAGCCTTCCGAAGGACACTTGAGCAAAATGTTGCTGTGTTTCTGGATGACGTGTCGCTTTAGGCAGTTTTTGGTGATGGAAGAGTAACTGCACTGAGAACAGTAATGCAAGTGCTCTCGTGTATGTGTTCGCACATGCATATTGTAGTGCACCTGGTACCAGAAAAGCTTACCTGTCAGGGAAAAAATCATAAATGCAAGGCATTCAGAGAAGGGAATAATGACGTTTGTGGTCTGACAAAACAAAACAAACAGTAAAATCAGCTAAACAACAATGGAAACAGCCTTGTGTATAAAATTACCACAGTATTCACACTCCAGGTCTCCATAAACTTTACGTATCCTCTCAAAAATGTCCAGGTTTAGTTGCCTCTTTTGCATTTGATCTAAAATCTGCAAGAAAGCAGATCTGTCCTCTTGGTGTGTGGGGGTCAAATCGCCTACACCACTAGGGGCAGTGTTACACTGAGTTGCTGACAAGTCACTTGTGTTTCCAGACAGTATCTGCTGGTTTGATGACATATCGGCTATTTCTTCACCAGGATTGTCAAACTCTGTTACACTGCAGTCCATATTTGGCAAACTGTCCTGTGATGGATCTTTCTCCAAATCATCACTACAGGTCATCCCATGAGTTGCCCCAGCTGCCCCTGTCTCAATGGCAGGGTCATTGGTGATTTCGGATGGAGCTGAACCCTCTAGGGAATCCTGTTCCAATGGATCTACCACTGCATTTAACCCTCCAGGACTCTGAGCTTGGTCTTCTTGTTCTTCGATAGTGCCAACTTCAGAAACAAACACTTCTTGTGCATTGAGGAGGGACAACTCCTTTGTAATCTCCAGCTCCTCTTGTTTCAGCATGTCCTGCTGAATATCGTCTCCAGGCTTCAGCAGGCAGAAGCTGCTATTGATAGAATCTGAGAAAGCTGTGGATTCCTCCACCTCAGGATGGGACTGTTGGAAGTGGGACTTCAGGCGCACCGAACTGACAAACTTCTGCAGGCATATGGCACACACATACACGAAGGGATGCTTCCTGATATGTGCCTGGAGCGCCTGGAACTTGGTGGAACCGTGGTCACACAGCTCGCAGCCAAAGGGTCTCTTGCTGCCGTGCACCATCAGATGCCGATCGCGGTCCAGTTCATTCTTGAATTTACGGTCACAGATCTGGCAGTCATACAGGAGCTGTCTCTTGCCCTCCCTGGTGTGGAGGCTATACTCTTCGTAGGACTCTTTGACCTTCTTGTCGTCCAGATCATGGCTCTCGCGGATGTGCTTGAGCAAGTTCTTAACATCGGAGTACTTTTTCTTGCAAAAATGGCAGTGCTGCTTAATTTTGTTGTGCACCCGCTCCACGTGCACCTTGAGGTGGCCTTTGCTGAGGCAGCTGAAGGAGCAGTGCTCACAGCTGAACTTCTCTCCCGTGTGCTTTCGCATATGAACACTGAGGTTGGCCTTGATGGTGCTGGCATAATCACACTGGGCGCATTTGAACGGCTTCTCGTTGGTGTGAATCCGTAAGTGGGCTTGAAGCGAGTGCTTGAACTTGAAGACCTTGTTGCAGTATTCACAGGTAAAGATTTTTAGTTGCGTCTGCCCTAACCTGCAAAACAGAAAATATGGTTTTGGTGGAGTAGGGGAAAAGGTTATCGCACTGTACCTATAGAAATTTTATTTTGTACAATGAGGCCTCAGTGTATAGAACCCATTTTCCTTACTTCTGCAAGGCAGCACACATTTTTAATGAAAATAATAATGTTGAATTGAAAACTTTTATGTTGTCATATAGTCTCCTTGTCGGCTCTTTCTGCCATCTTGGTTGACACGCATTTCTACAACATATGTTTTCTCTTATTTATATATTTTGTAAATAATAATTATATTATCAACTTTTTTGTAACAAATGTATTATAATTATCAATTATTTTAACATTTTAAAACAAAAATGTTTGTTGCTCATAAGCAACATTGTGCAACAGTGGAATAAATATATCATGTAGCAGTGGAGTAGTCACTAAAGTGGCGTCACTACATTTATTGTAGTTTTTCATTTAGAATAATTATTTTTTAAATATATATTTTAAAATAAAACATTACCTGATACTTGTATATCAAAATAAATATATTATTTTATTACATAAATTCTTTCCACTTTTGCAGTGTTGCCTCGTTTTAAAAAATATATTTTAATATTCAACCAATTTCATACAACAAACATATACCACCTAATTAATTATGCTGAGTCATCCGAATCCTGTAACAACTTAAAATGTGCACCTGTTAGATTTGAGGGGCACCTCGTATGCAGCCTGCTGTATGGCATATTCTTGATAACCCTTCTTTAGTGCTGCATCATCTTGGGATTCTGTGGTTGCACCAGGTGGGATCACTGCCTCAGCAGGGGCGGCCTCAATTGGAACTATTTTCGTAGCACCTATAGCAAAGCAGCATCGTTAGCGACAGTAAAGCTATACACATACTAACAGATGACTGTTGCAGTGATTTCTCACCAGGAATGGCTTCGTGGGCAGCAAGGACCACACTGACGATGGGGTTCTTGGTGCAGCTTCTTGACTCTGAGTCCTTTATGCTAGAGATCTTATCTGTCCTCATTATTCGTGCCTTCTTTGGTGTGCATTCTATGTCTTCTACTTCATCCACTGTCTTCGCAGTATTAGGATTATTGCCTGAAAAGCAAAGGTTTGGGAGCCTCAGTGTCCACACAGTTACAGTCCTGTTGGTAATATGTGTAGTAGATGTGTCGAGTAAGTATGTGTGGATGCAAGTACCGTGGTTCTCATCTTCATCAGCAGCTTCCTTGAGTCCCGGGAAACAGATGTGCTTGGAAATTTGCCTTTTGTTGCTGAACTTGCGTTGACATTTCTTGCACTCCAGACCAGTGTCATCTTCAATTTGTTGCTCAGCCACAGATTCTGGCAGCACATTCGATGTCTCTTTCTTTGGCAGACTGGACACTTTGCTAGACCTTATTTTGTCAGCTTGGACCTTTTTAGTGGAGCCCTTTGGTCTGCCACGTTTTCTTTTGGCAACAGCCTCTACAAGATCAAACAGGTTTCTGTATTAATAGCACTGTGCTAATGGAATATTCTGTGAATAAGTAGGACTGTCTTTAAACAAGAGAATTCTTGTACAGCTTTGTGACTCTTAACTAACAATGGAAATCATATTAAGCTTAAAAATCGCTTCATATCCAGGTAAAATTTACTACAGGCTAAATGCAGCCTTACAGACCACTACAATTTCACAAGTCCCCCCTTTTATACAGAAATGATTTTTGGTTCTTTGATTTCACTGCTTTATAACAGCCTACCTGTAGACTGTGTGTGTGGAGACTGCAAAGGCTTGAGAGGGATAATGACGTCATCAGCACTGGCCCCCTCCTGGGTGTGTATCTCAAGGACATGAGACAGGAGCAGTGTCTTACTGGGAGAGAACAGGTTGCATATTTTGCACATAAAAACCGATGAAGCCTCTGTAAATACATACAGCAGAAAAGTTCATTTCAAGCATAAAACAGCCTTGTTTATATACACTTAATGATTGACAATAGATTTAAGTACTAGCATGATACATATTATTTGAGGTTTCATCCACATTGTTATAGAGCAGCTAACCATGCTTGGTAAAGCTCTGATGATTAGTCAACAAAGTTGAAAAAAAAAAAAACGAGAAATGTTTGTGTTCATCCAAAAATGTGTATTCATACGATACATATAATCATTCTGACAGTTAGCAGTTCACCAAAATAGTCATATTTGGTTAAACCATAAAAAGAGGAAATGCAGACGGAATGACAATAGAAGCAAAAGGAAGGATGACAGCATATACTAGGGGTGTGCTAATTCAACACTCGGTATCAGTCCAGTCCCGGTCAAAAATACAGGATCGATGATCAGAAAAAAGCCTAAACTGAATCCTAAATGTCCACATAAACTTTGAGCAACAAGCAATTAAGAGACATACAGAGGTGAGCAGGAAGGCTGTGCCTCTAGCGGCTACCTACTCACTATCAAAGTAAACAGGCTCCTGGAGACAAAAATAATATATATGTTAAAAAGACAAAGACAATTAATTAATGGAAGCACAATTGCATAAAGGGCTCTACATGACTGTTGTAACATAACTTTTAGAAATTAGAGCACTACATAGGAAGTCATTGTGATAGTCATTGTGGAAAATGTATATCCAGAAAGAATTAATCACAGGCACTTTCCATTACCAAAAGGATTAAATACTCTGGAAAGTTAAGAGTACCTCTCAAATAATGAGGAAACACAAAAGCTAATCTAAGCTGACAGTAAAGTTACTGGGACTGAAATAACTACTGCTCCAAAAGGGTTTATATCACACTGTTTTTTTTTTCATCCTAGCTAGAGTGATCTTCCTCCCACATCAGCATATTACACATTCCAAGCCCTCTGGTTCTGGGAATCTACAATGAATCAAGAATTCAGGCACCTTGATTTGTTTATATTTTGACATCAGATTTCACACACGCCGTATGTTTTTGATTTAGGAAGAAAAACTGTAATTATGGGCACAGGGGATTCAGATTGTATATACCGCATGAGGACCGGCTGTACTGTGACTATAGTTGCTGTGTACTGGGGAATTATTCCCTGGGGCAGTGTTGGGTGTCCAGATACAGGTGTGATTAAGATTAAACTTGGCAGACGCCTTTATCCAGAAACTTAAGACCATTAGTTATAGGAATAGTCCCCCACTGAGCAAAAAAAGAGTTAAATGTCTTGCTCAAAAACACACTGTTAGAAAGGGGGGGTCTGAACTTGCAACTTTGTGGTCATCGTATAAAGGCAAGTGTTTTACCCATGCTACTACCAGACAATATTAAGTTTAGCCCTAGGACCGAGAAGCAGACTGAAGAGCATATTTAAACTTCTTCGAATCGCCGTAACGTGTGCCTATAGCATGCAGAAGCGCTGTTTAGTTGCTGGACTAGAGAGTCTGAGTATGTTTACTGGATCCCTCTCCCCAGCGCAGTCCGGTCCTCATCACTTCATCGGAATTGGCTGTTTCTGTGCGTTCCTGTAAACGGGATGTTGTTGTTGTTTTTCTCCCTCTCGCCTACCTGCTCGCGTAGGATCCATAGTTTTCAAATAAATCCCTGCTCCAGAGGCTTCCTAAAATGTTCCTATGCTTTGTTTTTCCTTCTAAAACGCATTTGAAGGGATTTTCATTATATTAATTTTACTTTCACGACCGTTTATGGCGAATCTGCGACATCGCATATGGCGGATTGAATCTCCTTCTAGGAGCTCTAAGCAGCAGTGAGTGTCGGGTTGACATTGCGCCCCCCACGGTCTGGGGAGTTCACTGCAGGCCACAACCACCGACCCGGCTTAGGGCCACCATCAGCGTTTTTATGGCTAAAAAATAGAATAATAATAATAATAACTACCGTAACATCTGCATTGGTGCCACAATAGTCTCAAGCCTCAGATTTATAGTTTTAAGAGCGTGGTGGAAAAATGGCATGCTGGGTGTTGATGTTAAAACATGTATGGTACTTTTTGATGGCGCTTTACATGCTGGAAACCTCATCAATAATATAAAGTCGTTGCTGTCAAACTCAAAACATCTTATATTATAATACCTGGGAAGATTTCAGAAGCATTAATTGAGCTTTGTAATAACACTAAAGGCCTGTTCCAACAAGTGTAATTTTGCCTTAGAAAATGTAGACAGTGAAACCTGTCTCCATAAGTGTTTAGGTGTGCCTTACCAAAGATCTTTTCATGTTGGAACATTTTGGCCATCGCTATAGGCCTATTCATTGTGAAATTAATTAAGTAATTACAATTGAGGGATGGAAGCAGGATGTATGTTTGCAGTCCACCATTTAATCAAACACTGAATTAACACAAACACTAACAAATGGTCCAAGAGTAACATAAAACACAAGGGGTAAAAACAAAGACACAGAGGGCATGGTATCTAAGGTTGCTCATAGTAAAATTAATCATGTTAAAATGAACAATAACAGTAAGATTCGTGGTAAGGTTCACAGAAATGTTAACCACAACAGTCTCAGACATTCAGGGGCATAAAAACTAATTAGACAATGAGAACATATGGACACTGGATGAAATAAGAACAGGACACAGGTGAACTAAGTCACAAAGGGGAAGGGCTAAATCAGGTTAAGACCAAAATAACAGCAAACTCACATGGAAGACATACACATGGCAAATGGAAAAAAAAGAATCATGACAGAAATGATTTTGGATTTGCGGCCAAATCAAAAGCCTTTGCGGCCCATCAGTGGTCCGTTGTCCAGTTGTTGAGAGACCTGGGCCTAATGGATGGTCCAGAGACAGGACATGAAAACTGAACATGTAGCTTTTCAACAGACTGAATATAACAACGGACACAACAGGGACAGAGATAGACAAAACATGGTATACTGGAACAGGTACCAATACTGTGAGTAGGTCATAAACAGGAATAAGGACATTAATCAAAGCAGGACCAGACTTGATATGGGACAGTGGGGACAAACCAGGAGGCTGGAAGCCTGGCGAGATCCTGTAGGACCAGGCACTCGCATGGCAGCTTCCTCTGGGTTGCTGGACGGCAGTGTGAGACCAAGCATCCGTTGAAACAATGACTCTGCTACTAAGGCAGATGGCTCAAGCTTGGTGCTTCATTGACCACCTCTCCACGTTGCTGTACTGCTTCTCCATTTCTTTTGTGCTGATGCGGATACTTGGCTGTCTGGTGTGAGGGCAGAATCCAGTCCCTCCCTTTTAGTGCAGCTCTCTTGAGCCTCTAATCCTAAATTTAATAAACAAATGAAACAGCGCAAACACCAAAAAGTGTTCTGGTTTAACACATAGCAAAATATAATCCAAATGCTAAATACATACGCACAATAAATAAGGACTAACAGTAATGTTAACAGTCATGATTAGGCTCTCAGGGACGGTAAAGCAACAGTAATGAGAAGATAATGAGAACAAGAGGAGAGGAAATAAGAACAAGACACAGGTGAAAAGAACAAGGGGACAAGGCTAAGCCGGTGTTCCGACCGTGACAAAATGGTAGTTTGTGTCCTCTGATCTTTTGTCCTCCTCAAGAATATATAGAGGTGACATAGAAGTTAGTAACTCAAGCATTTTATTTTCAAGCAGTGAAATTTTCCAGATGGTTTCATTCACCACAGCAGCGTTTCTCAAACTATGGGCCGGTGCCGGGCCGTGAGAACTTCTCCGCCGGTCCGCGGAGCCTCGGTTCTGCACCAATCAAAATTCGGTCAGATTCAGCTCTGATCTCAGTGCTGCTATCACTGCGTGCCCCGCCCCCTCGACTTCACGCCCCGCCCCGCCCCCTCGACTTCACGCCCCACCCCCTCGGGAGAGTGTCTTCCACTCACGTATACGTGCGAGACGCTTTTTCTGAACTGACAGTAGAATTTAGATTCTCTGCCCGAATCCTGCTACTCTCCCCGGGTCGGGCCAGTCCGGGCCGTGATCCTGCTACTCTCCCCGGGTCGGGCCAGTCCGGGCCGTGATCCTGCTACTCTCCCCGGGCCGGGCCGGTCCGGGCCGTGATCCTGCTACTCTCCCCGGGCCGGG
>JBBKCR010000006.1:2426295-2438847 GCA_037577295.1 Ladigesia roloffi | reverse complement strand
CCAGTTAGCTATGGTGTTGTGGGACATACATTATGCAGGTTTTATTTTATAGCCATTATACCAGACTTGCTAGTTGAAGTTGTGAAGTGGATAAAAACGAATGGCTAAGCTAATGTTGAGACTAAAATGACGAGACCTTTAGTGGACTAAAACTTGACTAAGATACCTTGATTTTTCTTTTGACTAAAACGAGACTAAAATGATGAGACTTTTAGTCGACTAAAACTAGACTGACAAAAATGATCTTTCAATGACTAAATATGACTAAGACTAAAAAGCACATTTCGTCACAAGACTAAGACAATTTGAATTGAATTGAAATTAGTGTAAATACACACCAAGAATAACAATTTGACTTATTCCATACTTATGGCAAAGCAGATGAAAATGGCTTTCGAAAATCCAGATTCTTAGAAGCCAAAACTTCATCATAACCCACAGAAGTAGGTTCTTGTTTTATCCTTCATGTGTCTTTTTGTTGAGAATAATCCTGTGTATAATTCTTTAAGGATTATATTTTAAATTGTATTCATTCTGAGATTTAAAATTTTTATGTATTGCATTGTGCAACATTTTATGCAACTGAAAAACTCAAAACACAACCCCGGGGGGCTACAGTGCTGAGAGGGATAGAGCAGAAAACGATTTTTCCTACCATCTCTGTGCCTGTGAGAAAGTATTTGGTCCCTTAACTTGGTTAAGATATTTGAGGGGATTTTTAGTGTTGAAAGCAGAACTACAAATGGCGTTGTCCGAGGAACTCGTCCAGAACACAAACTGCAGCGGATCCATGGTGGCAGGAAGTGGAGGTGATGAAGTCTGACCACTCGCTCAAAACCTCCCTGTAATTTCTTAGGACCAGGAATCATGATGGACTGTTTGCTACACGGGGAACCCTCTGCCGGAGTCAGGGAGGGGTTGTAAATCTCAGGGTCTGACTCGTAATGCCGTCTGGTGCTCTTGCCTTCGTGCTGTTCACTCTTATAAAGGTTTTGCTCATGGCATGCGCTGTAAATCATCTTGAATAATTTTCTTGTGTGCGTATAGGTATGAACTTTGTTTTATCTTATTGAGTCCAGACATCAACATTCCCACCAGGTGGTAGTAAAGTCTCATCAGACAGCCTTAAAATGGTTTGGTTTATTTATTTTTTCACCAATCAAGGCCCAAGAATCTGGGCTCGCTGTTCACAAGTAACATTGTCTGCATGAGTACAGAAGACTGAACAGAAGTGGGAGGACATTGCATACTACGTCATCAGATGTCTTGGTCAAAATCAAACACAGAAAAGCTTTTTGGTATAAAATTAATGCAGGTGGCCATAAAGGCATTCGCTGTGCACGCCCTATCAGCATCATTAGTAGCTCAGTAATACACAGATCAACCTGAATATGTTCACACTCCGCTAAAACACATACACAGTCGAGTCTGGTATTCAGTTGGTGAAATATTAAGGCACATTTCCCCATGCTTTAGTGTTGCAGCAGCACAGAACAGTCAAGTATTTGCTCATTTGATATTTACCAAACCAAGATTTTAATCACAAAACTGAAAATATCAAACGTATAAAAGTGGAAAAAAACAAAACAAAAGGTACTCTGAAAAGTGTTGCACTCTCATAACAGACAGCTTTGGTAAACAAACCCACACACGCCACACATTCTCATAGCAGCACCAGCATGCTCTCGTAAACCAACAGTCCAACAGGGAAGGCATGTGTCACCAATTGTAGTTGAAAGACATTCCCAAAGTATATGCAGCATAAGGGCGACTTATAAAGCAAACTGTTTGTGCTAAGCCAAGCGTGTTTCACTTTCAGTCAACAAGTTCATCCCCAACAAAAATGTATACCTTTGATATAGAACTGGAGTCAAGTTACATTCTGATTCTTTGCAAACATTAACATTCATAGTTTGTGTCCCTGTTTACAATCTTTCAACACTTCCAAACATGATGCAACATCCCACTCCGACACACATTCCCAAACCTCTGTGGAAAACTTCATTGCTTAAAACCCAATGACACACCTGTAATAGAAGCTGAAGCACCTGCCCATTCACTTCTATTAAACACCAATGGTTTTTCTTATACTGACTCCAAAGAGGGAGTCAAAATTATATTTTAAACCATTCAGAGATCTATTGCACTCTTGACATTATATACACTATGTACATACAGTAAGTCAAAAAACAAAAAGTCAGAACTTGAAGAGGTTGATGAAACCTTGTGGGGACACAGAAATGGTGCAGCTTTCTGGGTTGTTGGCTGTGCAAGGGTGGTTTGTGTCCTGTAGTAGACAAGAGCAAAAAACAGGTTGGATTAAGAGTTCGGAATTAAATAAAACTCAAAATCACCAACTGTGAAGCTTATTTGCTATTATACAAATTAGGGTAACAGCATTTGCAACAATATATATATTTTATAATATAATATAAAAAATTATTATAATATATATTTTTTTCTAGTTTTTCCCTCAATTTCCCCTGATATTTAGGATCTCAGTCACATGGCTAGCATGTCCTTCCTCCAAGAAAAGTGAAGCACCCCTGTACCTATTTGAACTGCAGCTAATGCAATGCCATTGGAAAACTCAACACGCTTGGAGGAGAATGCTAACACACCTATCCCGGGGGAAGGGGGAGGGCCAACCCAGAGATAGCGAAGCAAGTTGCAGCCACAGATGCAAACAGTGTCCTTTCCACCCGTTTTGATCTATGAGATTTGATCCATCATGGTATTCATGTAATCCAATATAGATAAATAATTTTTATTCCAATATTTCCTTCAATAAATTTTATGCAGTTCTCTTAATTTCTGAATGTCATTTTGTCAGTCCAGATTACTTTCCTATTGTGGCTATAACGTATCCATATTATTTGGGATTATTCGATGTAAAATCGTCAACAGTATAAAAGTGAAAAATACTCCAAATCCTACTTTAACCAAGACTAATTTTCTCCTAGTGTGTTTTCAAGTAAATAATCTCAGCTGCAGTATTTTGCGCAGACCTAATAGGGATGCTTCCTTACCTTCCAGAACAGGATGTGGCAGTGTGTGCAAAACTGCAAGGTGTCGCTGTACTGTTCTTTGTGTGGGTAGCATCGGCACAGCTTAAAGTACATTTTTTTCCATTCCAGGTGTCCCTTGTCGGATGCAATCAGGCGCTTGCGGATCTATAGGTGAACAGAGTTTCATTTTTTAGTGTGGTATCTCAACACAGGATTTAGGTCTAAATACTAGGTCCTTTTTTCTGCTGAGTTTGTAACAAATGTAATTGTTACATCAGTTTCAATTTTCCATACAAACCAGAAAACAAATGTCACCATCTCATAACAGACTAGGGTTAAATCGTCTGGCTTTTGAGGAACATTCTTCACGATGAACAAAAAAAATCTGGTACCTGTCGTTCTGTGAAGTGGTACTGACAGAGGTTCTTCCACAACAGCCGGTCTTCGGTCAACACACCAAGGTCGGGACACACCTGACCAAGACTGACCAGGTCTCGTCCATCTGACAGACGGTGCATGATGTTCAGTTGCAGACTGACTGGCAGGTCCAGGAGGGTCATCCCAGTGTTTGTAGGCTTTAAAAAGAAAATAATTGTTTTTTTTTCACAATTCTATTTAAAATTTCCTCAGCCATTAGCTACTGTCTCAATGCTAAATATATTTGCATGCAACAACTGCTGAAATGACATTCCAAGTGAAGAACATAGTATTAAATATGGCATTTTATTCAGCAGCACACATTTGGGGCTTTTTGGAAGCCATGCACTTCAGGGATCTGGTTTAAAAATCTCTCACGCTCACATTTAGCAGGCTTATGATTCACCACAAGGTGGTGCTGATGGCACTCAATCAGCTTTTGGTGCCTCATTAATGCTAGTGCAGAGATGCACGGAGAGAAATTCACCACTTCACAAGCACCCAACTAGTAATCCTTGAGTCATCGCAACATTCTGCCTTTATGCATATCTGCCAAATAACCTTAATGTTACTTGTCTATTAAAAATAAATGTGTGAAGCCCAACTAATAAATGTAAACCTTCTAGAGACTCCCAATCCATTATAGGTGTAGTACATCAAGGAAACATTCTTTGCTGATGTTTGTTCAATGTGCTCTGGCACTTAATGGATGGATGTTAGACTTACCCTGTTGATCTGAATGTTGTCCAGCTGCTGCTGCCACTGCAGAATGTTCTCCATGCGGTGCACCCAGATATTGATGTTTCCCACCAGCACAGACTTGCCCATGTCCTGCACCAGACTGCACAACGACACATACAGAGTCTGCAGCAGCTCCTTGATGGGCCTCACATTCTGCTGATCCTCCAGAACTGAAAACACAGCAGAGGAACAGAGGAAACGTTTAGAAGATTACAAGTGTTTAAAGGGAGCTCAAATATAATAAGAAACAGGGATCTGATTCTGCTTTTTTTCTGCATAGAAAATATAACTGTTTCATTACATAAAAGATTTAAAATATTTTGATAGGAGGCTAGTAGATATGATCTTGAAGGAGACAAAACAGAAACGGTCATGCTAAGAATAGAAACGTAAGGGGGGAGGGGGTGCCATACAATAAAAAATAAAAAAACTTGATCCATGCCTATAAAGAAAGGTTTTTGGCTCATTAGGTATCTGGAGCACTTTTGTTTAGTTGGAGAAAATTAAAAAAAAATAAAAATCACCCCAACTTTGTTTACAATACCCCAGAGGTTTCTGTTTGCTCTGAAAAGGCTCGTCATTCTTTCCACTGCAGGTAATTACGTCCTTTCCAGAAAAGGAACTGACTGTCCAAAATTTAGCTGAAGAGTTTGTTGGTTCCACACAGGGTGAGAACAAGAGATAAAGTGTGCAACACAGAGAGTGTGAAGACCACAATGAGTTTAGAAGGAGGGGGGGCACTCTCACCTTTCTGCACAACTCTTTCCAGAATGTTCATGTAGTTCTTCTGCGCCACTCCGCTCAGCGATGGCAGCTGGGACTTGGCAATCAGCTCCAGCAGCTAAAACACAAGCCATAAATTTCAGCCGTCAGACTCCAGACTTTCTATTCCAACATCCATTACAGAGTGTCGTGCTTCTCTCTCTCTCTCCAAGGCTCTACAGCGTGCCGGTTTATATCCGTCTAAGCTCTATTCAAAACAAGTCAGTGCTGCATAATAAACCTGTTAGTCATACTAGAGTAAACTTTGAAACAATAACTTTAAGGGAATCGACTCAAACTACAGTAACTTGAGAAATTCAGTGAGGTACAGTGGATAACAGGTTATATCTGTACACAAGTATCAAAAGTAATTCCCCTGTTTAACATTGGACAAGGCTGTTAAGTTTTAAAAACATGTTTTTTAATCAGAATTAGACTGCTCAGAAACTTGGTAAAAACAGCAGACAAGCGATATCTGCGCAGTTAAAAGTGTTCAGTCTGATTAGGTTCCACAGGGGAGCTATTAGCACCATCATGTGCAAAACAAAATAAATAAATAAATAAAAAGAGGAACCCACACCTAATTATTACAAAGAAATATACATTCTTGATTACAAACTTTGCATTGATGAGTCAAATGAAACCTTTGCTGATATAAACTGAACATCACTAAATCCCCAGCTTACTCGTGTAACCGATTACTACAATCAAATAAAATAAAATATTTCTACTTTGTCTCAATGCACAACTGCTTTAAATAAGACCACTATCGACTCTCAAATAAACAGAACATTCTGCAATTTTGGGCCAGCGGTGGCGTAAAACTGGCAAGCGATGTGGATACGAACATTTCAGAGGAGCAACTGCCAGACATCAACAGAGGAACCAGTTTTGTTTTGTTTCCAGTGAGCAGTGCGCTAGAGTAGGGTGGCATGTCTGGCATCTAAGAATAGCAGAGCCAGGGAACAAACACGAACCCTGCTTGACCAGAAAGCATGTGAACTTAGCTGCTCTGCCAAAGCCCCCCCCACTGCCACCACCTCCAGCACATTTGATCATCTCCATCTTGATGAACCGTTCCCCATCCCCTAACAGAACCATTGTGCTGTACTTAACAACAGTGTTGACCTTTTTATTTAGACCATGAATAAAGCATGATGGAATGACCTGGTTAGAAGGCAACAACCATTCAGGTTTCTCTGAATTAGCTATAAATGTATAGAAAAAGGACACGAACACAAATTTGTTCATGTCCAGGAATTAAAATCAAAGCAGATTTTAAACTGCTTAAAATTATGTTTAGTTTGGGAAAGTTCATAGGTTCTAACATATGCACCTTTAGGGGGCAGCAGTGAGAAATGTTTGTTTATATGAGCTTTCATCATGGGACATAAAGTATGGCCAGCTGCAATTCTGAGGTCAGTTGAACACAGTTTTTGCCAAAACAAAAAACACTGATGCATATTACTTGTGCACAAACAATTTTTGCTGTGAAAATTCATGCAATCAAAAGGTTCCATAGCAATTTAAGTTGTCTTGGCTCTTCGTTTACATTAGAGGGTCTTGAATGGCTTCTTCACAGTACACATCTCCTTTACCATAACAGTATATCAGTTCTCTAAAGAACTGTTATCTGATGCTCTCCGGCACAACGTGACCTAATTAGACAATATTAGGTTACCAAATGTGTTTGGGGTACCATTTAGCTTCTGTTATGGGCATTAAATGCCAACATGTACCCTGGGGGAGTCACGCTGCCATCAAACAAACAGTCAGGTGGACCAGAGGATGACTGTGCATTTATGGTGGGTGTAAGGGGTCAATCTTTCGAAATCTGCCCCTCCTGCTGTCTCAAGGGCCTGTTTTTCCATTACCACTTAAATTTGATCCCTGTAAGTGAGCTCCACAAAACAGCAGTACGCTTGGCTCCCTCTACTATTTAGATGACCAGCGAGCACATTGTGAGACAAACCTGAACGCCATGTCAACACCGTTTCTAGGACAGGAAAAAACAAGCAGTAAAGATGAATGTCAAGGAGCTCTCGGCGTATAAATAAATAAACACTGCTTGACCACGAGGGTGGGCTGAATGACAAACACAGCATCACAGCATTTGAAAACAATATTTATACTTAATACAAACAAAATACACCAGCAAAACTGGCACAATAAATCAATTTCTATAACAATTTATAAAAATCTCAACAAATAATATCACGGTGAGCCAACAACCGTAGGTGCTGCACTGATCACAGCCACCGAGCCTCAAGCTGCTAGTATCTGCACTCCACAGCTGATGACAGACAGTACAATGGAGCCATGTGATCAGACCAGAATTTGGGGTCACAGAGCATGAATGTAAAGGTCCTCCAATAGGGCTGTGGTGGGAGGGGGGATTTGGAAGGGGAGTTGGTCATTTGACTGGTTTCAGAAGCTGACAGTGACCTCCACTTCACACTGATCCAGCACTGGTACAGTCAGAGCCTGTCTGACCTATGCCTTCAGCATCAGGCCAAACTGACAAACTGTCAATCACAAAGCAAGGTGATTCAAATGGTTTTCCAGCTTGAAACTGAGCTCTTATAATTGGTTAGTTGCTTCTAGGGCAGTATGCCTCTGTGGTCACAAGAATTTAAATTCTATTTATTAACTAAAATTACTAAAAATGATACACTGAACATAAAAACGCCAGTTTGAACAAATTTAATTAGAATAACTGCTTCATAAGGGTTACACAATTAACTTTCAAAAGAGCCCATTTCATTCTGACATTGAATTGATAAGGCTGAATTTTACCAGTGCACACAACCATTTAGAGTGGCTTTCTTTTTTGTAGCCCGGAAGAAAACAAAGGAGTGATTATGACGAGTACACACCTATGTACGTGCACTCAAGACACACCAAGTGCCTGCGATCATCAGGGATGGAACCCCTCCAGAGGCCCTCTTGTCTGGAGTGCAGTGATAAGAGTGGCCACACACTAAAACACACCACAGCCTTACGCTCAGCCCCTGCCACTGCTAGACCTCACTGTTTTGGTTAAGTTGCTGTAAGAAGAGTGTCATTTCTGGCTGTAAAGTAGCATATAAGGAAACTTACCCTCACAATGTAATTAAACCGCCTGGTGTCCTTGATAGCACTGCAGAAGTCCAAGCGATTGAAGGCTTCACCCAGTGTACAATAACCATGGCGCTGCATGGAAACAGCAACACGTTACCAAATCATTTAAAGGTACACTTAATGTGTTTGTGTGGTTCAGTTTCACATCACCAGTGTCCAACCTGTATTCAGCCATTAAATGGGTCATTTTTGTCACTTCATTTTTATATATAGAATGTATGGACTAGGGAAATTAGCCTTAAACATTGCTTTACTACATTAAACAATACTTTAAAACACTGTATTCCATGATAGGCCTCTTAAGACATAACGAATAATTACCTCTTTGGTGCTCCCTTTGTGCACATAAATCCACTTGTCTTTATAGAAATCTAAGGAAAAAAACAATAAAAATCAACATACCACCCATTTTCTCAACGGTAATTCAAATTTAGGTACACTATGCAGTGCTAAGACTTACAAGGAATCTTTGTGTTGTTGTTCAGGAGGTCCTTCTTTCGCTTCTTGGTGGCCACATCATAGTTAATGGAGAGGAGTAAATTCTCTTTATAGTAGTCCTCTTCTATGCCATGTCTAAGAGTTAAGTGGACATGATTAGGTAATTGAATCACCAGCATTTAATTCCTTATCCTATTGCATAGCAAACACAAGTAAAATATTCATAACTGGCAAGAAAACTGGAAAGGGGATCAGGAAATTGTTAGAAACGCTGGAAAGTCATGCTTGATGCTGATCTTGTGCATATTTTCAGGCAGGACTGTGGAAGTGGAAAGGCAGATGACCAGTAATCCCATTACTCTTGCATGTATTAATAGCAGTGGATGTAGGACAACAAAAGCACAGAGCAGCTATTACTGCTGTAATATGAGACACTGCTGGCACAACATCCAGTTGTTTTTCCCCCTCAGCATCCCCTTCGCTTCTTACTGGGCTTTTTTTTAAACTCGAGGAGTCATAATTACCATTCTGTCCAAAAAAAAAATTAATTCTGTGTCGAGCTACGGGCATTTTAGCTCTCCTTTCTTCCTTACACTGTTTATCATCAGTTCCACCTTAAGTGGCGCAGTTGACGTGCCTCAACATTTAAGGTGGAACAGAAAAAAAAGAATTGATGTGCTGTCCACAGAGGGTTACCAAAAAAATATTCTCACATTGACATTATAGCCGAGGCTGTTAGTACTGACCGTTCGGAGAAGTTGTTATTCGTCTCGTTTTCGTCTTTAGTCGTTTTTTTCCAGCCGCCCTCGGTTTTAACCCAGTTTTGGCCAGGCGATCGCCAGTCCTGTCCGAGAAAGGGCATTATGGGAAGGCTTTGGAGGTTTTAAAGGCACAAAAGACACCTGAGAACGCTCTGGAAGCTCTCGACTTCGGATTAATCTGTGATGCAGCTCTAAACTGCGAGATGCTCGCGGGGGATATTTATACTCTCAGGCCGAGGAGCCGGAAGCTGGCTCGGCTCCGCCCCCTCCAGCACGTGGCTTTGTTTACCATCTGCTGCACTATTGCAACACCACGCTGGACACCTCATCACCACCATCACCTGCTCCTCAGGGCCTACTGGAGTACCAGGAGCCAGAGCCTGAAGAAAATTTGTAGTTTAAGATTAAAGATTAAATATCTTTACAATTATTTGTGGAAAAACACGTCTCTGTGAACCTGAAGGTTCCAACCTCTCTTTCTACTATTGAATCCTTTAGCAAAACACTAATACTCAGTAGCTCCAGGGGCACTGCCTCTGTAAGTGTCTGACAAATGACACCTTACCTTAAAGGTTAAGTTTTGTAACTCATGTTCTTCACTCTGATTATTCAGTCCACTGTACAAAAAGTACCAAAGAAGGATCCAGGCCCACTTGTAGTGCATATTCTCAAAAAAAATTATATTTTCAAAGCAGTTATTATGTGATTCCTCATGCTGTGCAGTTTTGACACCCCCATTCCTGTGAGATGGAAGGAATTCAGTTTAGTTTGTTCATTGGTGTACTTCATATTTCAGTGAACTGCATAAATACATCAACTATTGACAAACCTTCCCAATACACACAGAGAGAGATTTCACTGGTGTTAATGAGTCGTCCCTGCCATTGGATGGTTGTGGGTTTGAACCCCAGGGCTGCTAGTGGCACCACTGAGGTGCCCATGAGCAATGTACTGCTCCCCAGGTGCTGTGTTCCTGGCTGCCTGCTGCTTTATTTGGGTTATTCTGTGCTGTAGTGTGTTCACCACAGTCTGAAGTTGAAGGGTTGTGCCTTTCTGTGTTGACCAAGGAAGACCCCTAATTACAGATTAAAAAATACTAAGATGACTTCTCCTTGATGAACTTTAAAGGTCACTGGTCAAGGAGGAGAAACAAGGGGGAGTTTTTCTTTTTGTACAAATGAACTATGTGAGTTACATAACGGCCTGTGTTGGCCTGACTGTAGGGGAAGTGGGTCAAGTTATTAGGGGAAAAATGCAGCCTGTCTGTGATATTCCTCTTATCAAGGAGTGAAGTGCTCGGGAGGCCAATGTTCCTCTGTGAAATGCAGGACTTTGGAACAGATCAAGCGCCTCTGTTTAAGGAGATAAGACTGATCTAGGCGTGAAGGTGTTTGATCATGCCTCTGGCTTGAATGGGAAGTTGAACAGGGTCAAATCCCAACTAACCACAGTAAATTAACAGAGGAGACGTGGGAGTTCTGAAAACAAGTTTCTAATGTGTTCATAACTCAAGGCAAGCCTCACATGTTTGTGTATCCCTGAGAAATGTCCTAACATCATACTCTGTGTTACAATGGTACAGTTTCCATCAGAGAATGGAGGTGAACTGTTACACAGCTCTGTTAAAGGAATCTTCCAACCTTATCAACCACATCTATAACCATGCTCATTATTATTGAGACATTGTTCCCTGTACTGTTAAGAACAGAACATATGCTCAGTTACTTTCAACCTACATCTGTCCTGCCCATACACTCAGTATTCAAGTTACGGCTCAGAAGACTCTAGAGCCTGATTCCCCATTGAAAGACTGGGAAACCCCCCGTAAGTGGAAGAAACCACAAGACTTTTTAGGTGAAAACATGGTGGGTTGCTCTTATTAGCAGGCAGGCTAATGCAGAAGGAAACCAGATAGGTAGTGTTACTTCTTCTGTTACTTTTCTGATGTAATGTGTGCAGTTTTGTGGCTACACATTTGAAATTTGCAGCTCTTTGGGTGAACTACTACACTTTTTTGTCAGTGTCTGTCACTCCATTGTGTGTGTGTGTGTGTATCAACAGTATACTAATATTTATTTATCTATCCACTGTGTACATCATTGCATACATTCATTTTTGGCAATACACATGCGTTTTTAATACTATTTTTAAATGCCTAGATAGTATATGGCACATTTGTACTGTATTGTATTCTACTGTATTCTATTCTATTGGTTTTCATTCATGCTGCTCTTTGTTTCTGTCCAGTTTTCTGTCATGACAATGCTAATAAAAGTTTATCTAATCTTATCTTCTTACAACTGTTGTAACTGTAGTAAGCATCTTCTCTGGAGTGGATAATGAGAGTGTGGATCGGGTCCATCCACTAAAGAGAATAGCCATGACCAATACAAGAGTGACACTAACTCCAGCCGGGTTGTATTAATGAGCCTTTAGCTTGTATGATGTATTTGCAGTTTGTATACACATGAAAATGATACAAAATAACAAAATCTTTAAAACTGATGAGGCCGACAGACACAATCAACATCCTGCAACTGTCCTCTGATTCACCTTTGGCTTCTGGGCCAAACTATGTCTTCAACAGCAAAGGTCAGAGGTCACTGTGTTCGATGCACGTGAAATACACGGAACCACATGTTCTGACATGTGAGGTTGTGAGTAAAGTCTGAGTGTTATCATGTTCTCAGAGGCAGCTGAGCCGCCCCGTCCCCTTTAGACATCTTACTCAATGCTAGGGTCACATTTCATCTGGGAAGTGAATATTCATTTGTAATACCAAGAAATGTAATACCCCCCCACCCCACACACACACACACACACACACCCCACCCCAGTCACCCATTAATACTTAGTTCTCAGTGTACGTAACATGCAAGACAGGTTTGTTTGAATTGATACTGATTGGCACCACCGGCTCTTTTACGCCCCACCTTCTACATAACGTTCATAATAAAATTACTAGTGCCAACATGATATTAGATGTTACACGATTACGAATGTCCCAGCATTTTATTTAGTGTTTTGCCTTATGACTTTTATTTTATCTTTGCATTTCTCCATCTTTTTTTATTTAATTTTATATTTGAAATTTTTTTTGTACTGATTTTAATTTGCTTGTAAACCATTTTTTTGGATATTGTGTAACTAATAATTTTCTACTATAATTTTTTAATTATAATGAATCAAGTTTTGATTCAGAGAAGGTTTTACATGTATTATTTATACACATATACATGTATGTATACATATATATATGTGTGTGTTTGTGTGTATGTGTGCGTGTGTGTGCGTGTGTGTGTGTG
>JBBKCR010000006.1:2387302-2397508 GCA_037577295.1 Ladigesia roloffi | reverse complement strand
GACCTTTTCACTGATGTCATGACGCAATAACGTGCACTTGCTAGCCTGTTCCATTTACGTGTTCTCCGCGAATACTTCAGAGGAGCCTCGCCTAGCCTCTGAAGGAAGTGACTTGAAAGGACCAGACCTGCCAAGAACATATCCTTGACATTGAGAAACACCCACTGCTTAACCTTTCCACACCAGGCCAACTCTCAGTAGACACAAGGTGGCATGTCTGGGCAGAACCAGGCCAGAAACATGTGATTCTTGTCGGGTGCAAATGGGCAAAGCAGGTCTGAGAAGAGAAGAAAATGTGTTCACACTGTTGCTCCGCAGCAGCCTCTCAAGGCAGGTTCCTTTAATTTTAAACATGAGACAAATTACATAGGAGAAAGAAAGACACAGTAGGATTGTTTTTTTTTTCATCCAAGGGCCACAGCAGGCAAAGTCTGTATTACTAACAAAGACAAAATCAAAGCATATTGGGCTCATAACTGTATTAAACAAGATTAAAGAATAAGCAGTGGTCTAGAATCTTTTTTATTCTAAAATCAACATCTTTCCTGATTTAAGAGAACTGAGACAAAACTGAGCACCTTTTGATGAGTGTTTAAAAAAAATTTTTTAAATAAAGCAAAATATTTCCTCCCATCACTTTTAAAATGTGTTTATACTGCTATATCTTGAGGGGTATCAAGGCCTCTGCAAAAAGCATCATGGTCTTATATAGCTTTTCAAAATCTTGGTGTTATACTGACCAGTATGCAACAAGAATACCTGTGTTACGCACCGAACAACACCTAGACGTGAAGGATGCAGCCCACAAACAAGGTTTTCATAGGGTACATTCAAAAAGCCCCAGTCAAGTGATCATAGCAAAATAAACTACGGGGGCAAATTTAAAGCCTTACAGAATTTTGTAGAATTTAAATGATACAAATTCGTTAAACAAATGATCTGGAAACAGATAGAAAAAGATTACTTTCAGTTTAGCATCTTGCATTTTTTTGCCAAATCAATCATTACTAGGAACATTCCAATATAAACAAATTAATTCAGAGAAGTAATTACTCAAATAATTTCTCTTATTATACAGGTCACAATTAGAAGTGAGTAACAAAGACACTTAGAATTAACATCTTGTGGTACTACAGAAAATTTAAATATTTTCTAATCCATGTTTTCCAGAAAACACTAATTCTATTTAGGTAACGTTACAGCCTGGCATTATCACACACACACTTCTAAAAAGTAATGTAAAAACAAGAAGTCATTGATATTCATAAAAAAGAAATTAAAATAGTCAAATAAAAGCCAATACAAAGCCTTGTTACTGTGGACAGAGTTCCACTAAGATATACATGTGTGGAGGTGTGTGCGTGCACGTGTGTGAGATCCATGGAGTTGATTCTTCTGTACATTGTGGCGTATACGTCATGCCACAGCAATAAACATGTTAAAATGAAGTGAGGCCAGATTCGAGTGAGCGGTGTTGGGGGAATTTGAGACTTCCGGCATCCAGATAAAACCCTAATGGTCTTAAGTCTCTTCCACTTGAAGAAACTTCGGCATGTTTCAATCCCACAAACCAAACCTCACACCGCACCTGTTCTATTGAGCCCATTCGAAAAATCCTGAAACCGTAGACTCTTAAATAGAACTTCACTCCTCCTCCGTGACGACTTATCTCTTCCCACGGCCAGCTGGCTTTTCTTCTTCTTTGCAATGGGTCTGTTGGTGAGCTTTGAGGTTGCTCTCTCTCCCAAAGCTTTTGCCGCACGTGGGACAAGCGTATCGGCCGGCCGTGTGGGCTCGGGCCACGTGGGCCTCCAGCTGCTCGGGCCGGTTGAAACTCTCCTCACATTCTTTGCAGGGATGAGGCTTCCGCTGGGTGTGCTTCTCTTTCTTATGAGCCCGCAGCTGTGCCAGCCCTGGAAAGGTGAGGTCGCATTCTGTGCACGGGATCTCGCGTGCAGGTGAAGGAGCCTTCGCTTTCTTGCCATCCATTTTGTCCTCTTCAGCCTCCTGTGTGGATTTTGGTGGTCGCCCTCGCCTCGCCCCCATCTTGGCCTTCGTCTCAGCTACAGCTGGTGACATCGAGACGTCCTCCGAGTGGTTGCTTACCCCCGGCTCCTCTGCTGCCTCACTTTCTTCCTTCTTGAGTCGCTTTGGCTTTTGTTCTGCCACCACCACTAT
This sequence comes from Ladigesia roloffi, assembly GCA_037577295.1. Lineage (NCBI taxonomy): Eukaryota > Metazoa > Chordata > Actinopteri > Characiformes > Alestidae > Ladigesia > Ladigesia roloffi. Next base: position 2,395,330 of record JBBKCR010000006.1, on the reverse strand, counting down.
TTCAGCTTTGGGAGGCCTCCCTCGCTTCTTGGCTGGCGTGCTGCCGTTGCAGTGCTGGTCACCTGCGTGGTTTTCCTGGTGCTGCAGGAGCTCGGCCTCCTCCTCAAACCCCCTGCCACATTTGCCACATCGGTGAGTCTTAGTTGGGTCATCTGCATCCTCTGCTTCTTGACGCACAGGGTGCTGAGTCAAGCGGTGGCTACGCAAAAGCGCCAGGCTTCTGAATGTCTCGCTGCATTCTTTGCACACAAACTGACGCTCAGGACACACCTGCCGTCTGTGTGTGGTCAACTAGGATCACAAGAAAAATTCAGTTAAGTATTGAGGACATTGGTCTTCAAAACCAGATTCCTGTTTCCTGTACTGAATTCTGTATTCGCTAGGGGGTATTACACAAGGTCAAACCATTGCAAAAATTTTATAAAATAAAAATGGTCTTCTACTTACCCCACATGTAGTCACAATTACCCAAGATACTATCTTTCACATGCTTCTTCTGAAACTTAGTACTGCATCTGTGGAGCTAATGTTCTAACCTAACTTCGTAATCTGCTCAAACTGCCCCAAAGTGGAACAAAAACCTATGGTTTCACAACTAATGACATGATAAGCAATCAGACAACAGGGTTGGTATTCACACAGCAAAGCAGACAAAGATTTATCTACTCAGCCGAAGCAGTTTGAAAGATGTTTTGCCGATATATTTCTGTGTCTGTAGCAGTTAAGTAAAAGCAAAATGTGGACACCAAAGATGTCTTGGCTGATTGTCTACATTTGGGGTGCTTCTTTTAAAGGAAAATTGTGCAAGTTTGACCAATGGTTAATGGGTTGGCTTTGAGGATGTTTTCTATGTTTTATATCAGTCTGGGACTGAAACAAATGACTTCCAGAATCAACACATTTATAGACTGTTCATCAGTTGCCATCATCCTGCAAGTTGGGCAAAAAGTTTAGGTTGCAATAAACAAAAGGCTGCCCTCCGTGTGTTCTGCAGTCTCTTAGAATGACCCTATGAACATTGTTTTTGTCTTTGGCGAATGTGGCAGCAGAAATATTGCGGATGTTTTATAAATATTTTATAAATATGCACGTCTGCTCGGCCAAATATTTAAAAGGATGCCAAATCAGAATACAGAAGCCAAGGGCGTTTTCACATGTAGTCCTCATTAATATGAATCAAACTCAGTTGTCTAGAGGTGGAAAAGGGAACTCGTTTCTCTTTCTATTTACAGTGTGTGCTCATTTGAAAGGGAACTTGGTTCTCTTTGTCCTCCACTTCAGCTCAGATGGGGCCTCACTTCACTTTCTGTTCACACTTCAGTTCCTCATCCAACCTGCCACTGCTGATTCTTCATGTTCCCCTTTCTTGGGCATCCCCCCATAAGCGTAGACCGTTAAATGCTCCACCAAACTTCAACATTTTCCACAAATATATACGCTGCTATTGTTTTCAAGTGGTGGAGAGCAGGAATGCTTTGTGGCTGAGCAACTTGGTAGAGAATCTTGATCTTGACAAGAATCTCTAGTAGAGGTAGACGATATATCAGCCGGCCAATATATCGGGCCGATATTTGGCAATTTTTAATGTATCGGCATCGGCCGATATCCAAGTGCAATACAGACAGGCACCTCTGCGGGCAGCCCAGTATTATTGTTGCTGTGAAACACGGGGCCCATGCTGCTTGTGCTGGACCTCAGCCTCTGTTCCCAGTGAGAGTATTTAGTGAGACTGGAATGATCTATGACGAGAAGAGGAGTCACTCACAGGAGAAAATGCAGAACGTTTGTGTTTCTGCACGACGACCTGCAGCTCTTAGACTGGGAGTACTGGGTGGGAGGAGAAAGACGAAGGGACTGGAAGTGGGAATAAAATTTAACATAATACAAAAAGGAATGTGTATGTTTAAAATTTATCCTTACCTGAAGAATTGCACTAAAAGATTTTGATGCTGCTGTGTTTATTTTTTACATGTTTAAACTATTGTTTAATTGTATTGGGGGTTTTTTTGTTAATTAAGTATATATTTATATTTAAGTCATTATTCAATAAATGGCAAGTTGAGAAATTTTGTGTATCAATATTTGTGTTATTAGTGTGATATTTTACCTCCAATAGAAGGGGAAACATTCAATTATTCTGCAAAAACACAGCATATAGCATTTATCGGCCTTTGGCTGACCCCGACTCCAAAATATTGGCATCAGCAACTGAAAAACCCATATCGGTCGAACTCTAATCTCTAGTTCCCATTTTTAATTATTTTATTGGGTTTTGATATTCATCCTCATTTTTAAAATTCATATTAGTATATTTCTTTGCTGGAAATGGGTAGGAAGGTGAATCATATGGGATTCTGACAAATGTGCAATATGATGTTACTCTTACGTTAATCCACACAGATATAACAAGCAACACTGAACAATTTATTTCCCCCAAAATTTCTAAAAGTTTTATTTTCATTTTTTGTCCTCACCTCAGAGAATGTACGGAAGCTTTCTTGGCAATGCGCACACTTGAAGGGCTTGTCTTCCTTGTTGTGAGTTGACTGATGCTTTGTTAGCTCCTCAGAGGACAGGAAAGTACGGTCACACACATAACAAGTGAAGAGTGTGTCACACTGTCGAAAAAATAAACAGAATGGAGAGTTGAAAATAAAAAATTTACTCTAAACTTGGCCTCTTGTCTGTGCATCCACAACCCTGTGGACATTCCCAAAATATCCAAATCATTATGCAAAAAGAAACAAACTGACAAAAAGACATTGTATGGCCAGAAGGGACCACCAAAAATAAATACTTTTTGCTCTGACAAAATACAGCTATAGTATTAAGATAGTATTAGTTTGCTTCTAGAGCAATAATTTCTAATCCAAATGTCTGGAGAAGGATCAAACAAGTGTTAATGTTTTTAGAAAAGCAAATTTCACACATCTGCTCAAGACTTGCACTGTTTAAACATAGCCAGTGTGGGTACTTTGAGCCCTTAACATTTTTTCTCCTGCAAAATATAAATATAATTGCGTCACCCGAACTGCACTGAAATCTGAACGTTAAATAGACTATGATTCTAAATAAACTTACATTTAACTGCATCTGTTTATTTATAAGATCACATTTGCTGAACCACTAACAAGTCATTTGGGTATATGTTTCTTTTTTTTAATTATTCTGTTAAAACAAGCCCTAAATTACAGTCTAGCGTCAATATCAACCATGAGTGTAGTTCTCCTCTGTAACAAAAAAAAGATTTTATTGCATTGAAACACCAACCTGCTGCAGCTGCTGTTTGTATTCCTCACGATGACTCTTCTTCATATGCCTTTCCTTGGCTTTGGAGTTACAAAAGGTGATAAAACACTGGAAACACTGCAAACTCTCATGCTGATCTGTAAAATGAGAGGACAAATTAAACTATGTTCAAATTTAATAATGGTAAATGTGCAAGAGAGACTGGATATATGCTGACATAGTAAATCATACTTCTGTAATCATAACCATTCTGATGTGCATATTTTAAGAACTAGGTCATGAATGTATTCACAAAAGGCAGGCATGACTAGGTTTTCATTATAATAAATGATGTGTGTTTCTATTTATTATTTAAGGTTTAAAACAAACAAACAATCCCCAAAACATGCAGCTATTTACAGATAAAATTTGATGACCCTTGCTTGAGGTTGTTCTTAAAAACGCTGAGACTTCTCACCCAAGTTATAGGAGAAAACTAAGTACAGAACAAGCTGAAGAATTGCCAAATCTGCATTATGGAGAACATCGGTAGGGCAGCATTATAGCCTACCACCCCGAAACTAGTCAGTGTTGTAGTCAAGATATGAAGTGCAAAAGTGTATGTCAGGAACAACTTGTTCCCCAACTTTGAGTATTATTGAAGTTTTTCCCCCATACTGGCTGAAAGTTTGAGCAGCTTCTCCCTGGGTGGAGGCCGAGTCTCTTACATGACTGAATGACTGGTGGTGGAGGGGGCTCCTGGATGATGATGGTGGTGTAGGGCTGCTCTGGCTTTTCAGAGTTCAGTTCAGCAGGAGCAGTGTGGGTCTCTCCACCTCCCATGACCATTTCTTCTATCTTCAGTATGTCAGAATCCATTTTGAGCTTGAATCTCTATGGTGTGTCCAGTTTCTACAGAGGGAAACCACAGTGTTTATGCATACTGAAGGTGGTCATTAGATCAACCATATTACTTGCCGTTAACAGGCTATTTAAAATCTGAAAGCTAATAACATGATCTAATCTCCAAACTAGTTACACTAGCTTAACCAAAAGTGAACAATCAGGTCCAGGTGCAAGTTAACATTCGATCAACCGACGGGTAACTTGGAGAATAGGCATACATTTAGCAAAAGATACATCTGAATGCATTTAAACCCTGCAAATCTATCCATGCAAGTCAAACGTCGGGATAGCTACCGTACACTTATTTAAGGATAAGTTTTTCCGGGGCAAGTTATTCAAGGTGCGAAATATGAGGAGATGCCAACCAGGCCAGCTAACATTAGCTAGCAAGCTAACAAAACGAGGCCCCAGCTACCGTAACCCTTTCTCCGCTTCACAGAAAACGTTGCTACCAATGTGGAGGATGGTACCGCAGTAAGCCGCGACTAGAGCTGCACGGTATCCCAACTTTTACTCGGCTCCTAAACCGATTAGCTAGATAGTTCTGGTCAAAACAGACCAGCGTCCTTCCTCGCTTTAGCCTGCATGCTAACGACTCTCCCTCCAATTTAAACTTACAGTGGACCAACCCTCGGGCAACGAGCTCCAGTCGTGGCAAACAATTCTCCTCCCTTTAGGCACAGACTCGTTTTTTAACAATTAAGACAAATATACGAACGCGCAAACAGCCTACCTGAATTAACTGCACTTTTTATGGAGGGAAAACACCTAGCGGGGCGGGGGGTGTCAGAACTGCCTACCCACCGTAGCGGCATCCAACTGGCTGCAGCTGCAGAGACATGGACTTGTCACTGGACGGAATGCCTCTGACTGGATAGGGTCAAGTGCGCATGCACAATATTAGGGTTCAAGTGGGGTGGGGGATCGGGGTCCACCAATTATTTTTTTATATTTCGGTTTAATCAACCCTCAAGTTATGTTTGTTTCTCATTAACACCTATAATGTTTTCAAATTGACCCAGGATTGTTTAATAATCCAAAAGTGTCAGAAAGTGTTATTAACTTATTAAATTAATTACTAAACAATTCATTCAATATTTGGTGTTATGCTGTTCTTTACCTCACAACGATCATGGTTCAATGAGGACCAATGCTTTTCATAAATAATGCATTTTAAAATATGTGTAATGTACATAGGAAAGACCTACAAATAAAACCTTATTGATTCACAATACATTGGTTAATTTAATTTTTATTGTATTATTTATATTTTATTCTTTTTATGTAGTGCCATATCAAGCACAATCCTTGCGCCCTGATTCTTTTATGGGGCTCCTCAAATTGGAAGAGGAAGTTGCTTTATCCATTTGTCACACACTGTCCTAAAAGCTGCCAGCTTGTCTTTCTCCACAGCCTTTGCCTATCAATTATCAAATCAGATCACTCTGCATCCCACTGACTGGCTGTTGATTCATCCTTTTATTTATAGACCCCAGCCAGGATGAGGACCCCCAAATATGCATGTACATGCATTTTATTAAGCTATTTCCAGTTCTCTCACAAAAAATGCCTTCCTTCTAAATGTATCATTTCAAGGTGTTCTGTATTGATTTGGGTGTGACAAGCTCAAAAGTTTACTTGATATCTGTCACACGAGTCACTGCCAACCTAGTGGGCTCTGACAGTTTACTCTGCTCTTTGTTATGTTTTCTGCACACAGATTTGCCTGATGCATAATTGGGGATGAAGACAAATGTATTTAACAATTTTTTGAAGTAAAAGTCTAAAAATAGAATTTGACCATAGTGGGGGTGTGGTGGTGGGGGGCTACATAAACGTTAATGTAAATTCAACTACATTTCCTGCTTCATTGTCCAAGTCACATGGTCTTGTGCCCACTGCAAACGTTCACGGCAAGCCAAAGCGGTAGAGTCGGTTGTGAATGGTTTGTCTCGAAACACTAGTACCCCTCGCATCTCGTAACCTGGCCTGCAACTGTGTGGCAGTTTAATAACGGTGTCTGAATGGATAGGTCCTTAGGTACTGGTCATCATTGCGGCTCCACTCCTGGGTCTGTCATGATCTCTGCCAGTAGTTTTGTGTCTTGATGCAAGTCTGTTGACACTTTGAGACACCCCAATTTCAACACCTGACTGCCTGCCTCCGACCCGAAGTCGCGCCATGGCCAGCAGTGATGGGTCGTTCTTGAACGATTCGTTCATTTTTAACTAATCTTTAATGTGACTCAGTCGTCTCATATGAGTGATTCGTTCAGTCGCGCATGCGCATTTGCGCTACATCCTATTGTTTCTGTATTGGAATTGTTGAGTCTCAACAAGAACTCGAGATATGAACTAATCAATTCTCTTTCCGGCTCAGGCTGCACAGGTTAACATTACGGGCTGTCACGTGATGAACCTATGACTCAAACCCGAAAACTTGTCAGATAAGAGTCGAGGTGAGCGAATCATAGACTAAAGACACAAGTAAACAATGAATGAATCATTTCTGTTTCTTTTAGCATAATAGTTTTGTCTTGATTGTAGTATGATCAGTGTTTGTGTGAGGCTTAAATGTGCTAGAGAAGTAACACGTAACATTTTAATCATATTTTGTTAAAACAAAATTAATGAAATGACTCGAGAAAAGATTAGTTCATTTTGCTGAACGAGACTCGAAAATCCGAGTCGGTAAAATGATCCGAACTTCCCATCGCTAATGGCCAGGTGGCGCTGCTCGTCCATTGAGTGACGTCGTGCGTTCATTGCTGTTTGAATGATGGACTTGGATTGACTTACTGACAATGGCAGCTTATTATACCCACAAAATGTTGAAATTGATGCCACATTGAAAAAGGGTTTCTTTTGGTACTGGCCCAAATATACGGCAGACCTGTACACAATGAGTCCATTACAAGGAAACCCCAAAATTAGGTGTGTTTATCACCCCAATACAACTGCCTCTCTATCCCCAAAATGTCTGAAGTGTAATAAACACCGTATGTATGACATCCACTAAGTCTCTCACAATATTCCTAACTTATTGTGAGTAGTGTATATAGTGGAGACACAGCAGCATTTTTATCAGGGAATTCTAAGTGGGCTATTGACAAGAAATTTCCATCAGATGTAGCCATCAAACCAAATATTGAATTTATGCAAAGAAATCAGAACATTTAACTATACATTTGGTCATAATAAAGTGAAATGATGCAGGGAATACGTATTGAACACACTTTATTTAATACTTTGTAGAAAAGTCTTTGTTGGTGGGAACAGCTTCTAGACGACTCTTGGAGAGACCAGGAGTGTTTCTGGCCCATTCTTAAACACAAACGCTCTTTACATTTTGGACGTTCCTTGGGTCTCTTTTATGAACTTTGGTCTTCAGTTCTCTCCATAGGTTTTCTTTGGGATTTAGGTAAAGTGATTGACTGGGCCATTCAAGCAACTTGATTTTCTTTCTTTGAAACCACTTCATTGTTCCCTTGGCCTTGTATTTGGGATCATTGTCCTGCTGAAATGTCCACCCTTTATTTATTTTCAGCTTTCTAGTAGATGGCAGCAGATTTTTTTATCCAGAACTCCAAACTTAACTGCTGGTATGGTGTTCTTGGAGTGGTGGGCACAGTCATTTATTCTCCACACATGTGTTGAACGACTGCGAAAAAGTTCAATTTGCTTCTTTCTGACCATAATATAGTCTCCCAATTATCCACAGGCTTCCCTAAATGCTGTTTCCCAAAAACTTTAAAGCGATAGTTCACCCAAAAATGAAAATCTGATGTTTATTTGCTTACCCCCAGGGTATCCAAGTAGAAGGTGACATTTTTTCCTCAGCAGAACACAAACGCAGATTATTAGCTTTAGCCGTAGCAGTCTGGTAGTCATTTAA
>JBBKCR010000006.1:2353538-2363784 GCA_037577295.1 Ladigesia roloffi | reverse complement strand
GATTTAACGGTAGAGCAGTACGTACAAATTCAAATGTAGTACCTACACACGTAGTATGCGATTTCGGACGCAGCCCATGTGTTAGGAGGCCGGAAAGTGAGGAAAATGCAGAAACTGTCGAAAAAATGTGGACCAAAACATTTAGCAGACTCGTTTAATGGACATTGAGACACTAAAGCTCAGGTTAGTTCTAAAATAAGAAATGTGTTTTACTGTTGATTGTGGTTTAACTCAAGATAATCAGCCTGTAAATGTTGCAATCGCTCTGCACTGCAATTTCAATAAAGCTTTTGGAGCTGCTTCTTCCTCTACAGTTGATGAAATATGGGAATGTTTCCAATGTCAAAGCCTCCAATATCCCCTTTGGTGTGCTTTTACACAGCTAATCCATCAGATGATCAGGGGCCATGATTGTTTAAAAATTTGATTTCATGGTCGAGTTAGCTCAGGAATATACGGGGAGAGAGAGGATGTTTGAGTCCCCTTCAAAATGTGTGTCAGAGAGAGTCTATGACATGACGGGTTAGCATGCAGTAAAGGTGAAAAAAGAGGCAGAAATGTAGTTATTATTATACTTTTTGGTAGTGCTTCTACTCGGTGCTTCTCATTTAAAAACGAGAGTTTGAGACATATTGAAAGAGAGAGAGAGAGAGAAATAAAGTGGTCGAGCCCCCTTTAAAATAAGTGAAATATATGCTGGAGAGCCATTGTGACGCCCCTTCACTCTGCAAGGTGGGAGGCCAGGCTGAGGAGAAACACATTGTTAGCAGAGCAGAGGAGTGTGAGTCAGCCCTTTTTTGTTCTAGTGGACTTCTCTGCTGTTATTAAGTCAGGTTGCAATAAGTCGTTTGGTTGTTTTTATTAATCATTGTATGAATGCTAGTTTCGAATCAATTTGAAGCAGTATTAATTCTTCTGGGTGAAGACTGTATCCATATTACAGTAAATGTGGTAAAGAGACAGGTTATATAGCACTTATACAGAAAATTATGTGTTGAACACAGATTTTCTATGGTTTTCTGAGATTTTTGTTTCTGTGCCCCAACCCCCACATTTGTCAGTGCATGTGTACTTTTCCCAACTGACCACCAGAAAACAAAGCGCACTCTTGCCAATACAACATTGTGTACAAAAGGACACCCTTATTTGGAGCTTGTGTGTGTTTGGGTCCACAGTGGAGGCTCCAAACATCATATGAGTTTAGTAGAATCAGAGTACAACCAGAAATCTCAAAATCCTGAAATGTATGGATTTTGGATGTTTAAAATGATTGGTGTTTTTAAAAATGGCATAACTTAAGTAAAAATATTTAAGTATATTTCATTTTCTGATAGTAAAAATGCATAAAATACTTGGTGTGTTTAAGATGAAGTATTCCATGGCTACATGTTCAGCCATGGTTTGTTAAGAGACGGTAAACATATATATATATATTTTTAAAACTGTCAATATAAAGTCAAAATAATTAAATCTATTTTATTTCTGATTTAAATAAGAACAGTCCAGTCATGTATATAATGTTGTTGTGTCTGGGAGGAATATTACCATGAGTTTCTCACTACAATCAGTAATGATTGTAATCATGATAGACTAATGATAGAGACCAGACTATAAAAAAAAAAGATTTTTGTGGTCAAGCAGCCTTTAAAATGAATAAAAGATTTAGAATTTTTTCTAGAAAAGATATGTAATTTTTTTTTCTCCAAAAGACAGTGGCATGACATGTACGGAAGCCAAAGATTGAAGAAGAGTTTTTGATGTCTGATGACAGACTTGATGGCACAGCTAAATAAGTAAGAATTAATGAAAAAACACAGATTTAAGTTTTTTATGACAATAATATAGGGCCAATAATGCCCCTAAAATAGACCTAGTGACACCCCTTTACTGTACTGTCAGTTAGTAAAGTATCGGTACAATCAAGCCATAATGTAAAGACTAGCTTAATAGGCGAAACTAGACAGAATGAAATGTTTATTAAAGCATGAAGAAGAGGTAGGCGTGATGAAAAAAGTAAATCATTGGCTCACCAACCAACAGAATCAGGTCAAAATTCTTTATTTAATCTAAATCTACAACAATCAGACAGAGGTAGACAGATAAATGAACACCGTTTGAACAAGTGACAAGGTCTTTTTCTGAGAAGTGAAATGTTTGGTAAAGTGTTAATGGTTGAAATCTAAGAGTGAACAGCTCACAAACCGTTTGTAAAAGTCTCAGAGATTGGAGACAGAAATCTATGCAGTTAATGAGATAGGTAAGAAACCTTTTACTAGAGGACAAGGAACTACAATCCACGGTCTGAATGTAGTATGCAGTATGACAGCATAGGTGTATGCATCACAAAAAGCATAAGCACTGATTTCGAAAAAATATATATACTGGCAAACATCAGAATTTGGAATATTAAAATTATTAAAAACTACACAAAAATACTCAATATTTTAATAATAAACACAACTGTGGGTAAAGGTAAATGCTATACAAAATGTTACACACAAGTCAGTGTAAGCCAAGGGCTCTGGCCAGTAACTCCTTACAAAGAACATTTCAAGATGGCGTCATCCAAAATTGCTTTGTTACATAAAAGTACATTAGAGTTCAGAACATCCCTTCTTGTATAAAGTTACCATTTAGGATATCAGAAAAGGCTTATGTTCTAACATCAACACTATCATGAACACGATGGCAACTGCATCATCATGAACTGACTCATTATAAGGAGTAACTTCAATAGGTGGAAAAAGCAGACAGACCAAATAACTGAGGAAAAACATCAGCAAGCATTCAGTCTCTGGTCGTCTCACTCAACAAGAAGCCAACTAAGTGAGGTTCTTCCATTTATTTAAAAGTCAGATTTCTCCCTGTGCATGTTGCATATAGTGCATTTGCAGCTCTATTTCTCCAGCCAACATGCATCCACAGACCATGCAGTGAAAGCGGCGCTCTGAGCCAAACAACACTTGACCGCCGAGCTTGTGAGGTTCAGTCTGTTGCGCCAAATGTGATGAGGGAAGGGCCTGTGGAACGACTGGCCTCTCTCCTACCAAGCCCTGCGGAGTAAAGAACATGCCTCGAGGAGCTGGGCCTGGAAGCTGGATGGGGTGAGGACTGGGTAAAGCCAGGGGAGATGGCAAAGGTATCGGTGAGGAGATAAATGGAGAGGTTTGGTTCAAAAGGATTTGAGGGCCCGAAACCACGGGTGCTTGCTGCTGTGCCCGCACGGGCCCTTGCTGAATTGCTCCATTTATTAGAGCTTGAGAAACAATGGGAGTGGCCTGGAAGCCCCATACAGTACTTCCTGGCCCAGGAGCAAAGCGAGCTCCCCCCAACTGAATGCTGATTGTTCTCAACTGGTTTGGCTGAGGTGCACCATCCCAGGTGGAGGGCTTCTGCTGCTTTGGCAGTTGGGACTGAATAAACTGCTGTTGTTGAAGAAGCTGTAAATGTTGCTGCAACTGCTCCTGCTGCAACTGCTGTAATGGCTGCTGGAGAAGCTGCATTTGTGGTGGGGGTTGCAGGACCAGCTGCAGCTGCTGCTGTGAAGAGTGCTGCATGACGCGCAGTTGGGACTGTGGTGCCTCTGTTCCATTCGTGGTTTTTGACAGCAAATTCAAAGTCTTTTCTAGAAGCCAAGGCTTACTTTTGGACTCCTCTGTTGCTTGTCCTGTTGGTTTAGCTTTCCCTTGTGGCTTGTCATCCCCACAGCCAATCGTTTCATCAGAGTCACTGGTTGCCTGCAATGAGCCATTTGGTGATTTTAATACATTTTTTTCTCTTTCTGATGCAAGATCATCTTTAGCATTTTGAGTCACATCAACGGAACCTGACCAGTCGTCTGAGGTATGGAGAGTCTTTGACAGCGGTGAATGTGTTCTCATATCTAGCGATTCATCTGCATTGCATGGTGACTTCGTACCTGGAGACCTTGGCTGGAAAGGAGGGTGGTTTTTTTGTTCTTGTTCAGGAGAAAAGCCCATTGCAGGTGCCAAAGCCGCGACACCCTTATCTTGTGTCGTGTGCTGCTTGGGAGCTGGACTTGTCTTAGCTGACGTAACCATTTCTGTCCAGGCATTATTCTGTTGTGGTTGTGGCACGCCCTCCTGTTTTGGCAAGATAGGTTTCAGGTGCACTCCTGTTGGCCATTGCTGCTTCATGTCATTGAGTGGTCCATCACACATCCATTTAGATTGCTGCTGGTGCTGTGGCTGAGGCTTAAGGTGTATTTGCCATTGTTGCGGTAACTGAACCGGCCTAGACTGGGTCTCTGCTTGCCAGGACTCTAGCGACTGTGGTGATCTCAGCTGTGCTTGCTCAAGCACATTGGCATCCGAGACAGAAGAAGGCTGCCCTATCATATTTGGTGGCATAGGCCCCTGCAAAATCTGACCAGAAAGGGGGTCCATCGTCCTTCCAATATCTCCCCCCATCCTTGGCCAGCTTGAAATCCACCTACTATTTCTCCTTCCCCTGCCCCCGACACCCCTCGCCCTCCCTCTCTGGACGACAGTAAGGGAAGAAAAAGACTGATTCATTGCCTGACGCTTGCGCGCATGTATCTTCTGATGGACAAGAAGACTGCTGAGCCAGGGGAATGATTTGTGGCATTCTTGGCAACGGTGGGGCCTCTCCCCGGTGTGGGTGTTCAGATGGTCACGAAGCAAGTACGCTAAACCAAAACTCTTATCACAGAGGTGGCACTTGTGTGGCTTCTCACCTGAGTGAGAAAGCATGTGGCGCTGCAGTTGACTCTCATCGCTGTACCCCTTACGGCACTGTGTGCAGCGGAAAGGCTTCTGTTGGTGCAGTCTCTGGTGGGTCTTCATGTTCTGAAGAAATGCAAAGTCCTTACCACAGTCTGGGCACTTGTATGGCTTCTTCCCGGAATGAATTATTAAGTGCTGCTGCAAATAGCTGCTAAATCGGAATGACTTTTTACAAATCTGGCACTGGTAACCCTTGTTGTGTATTCGCATATGGAGCTCTAAAACCGAACGGTAACGAAAGCTTTTTCCACACTCTTTGCATTTCAGAAGTTTCTTCTCTGTTTGATTTCCCCACTCCCCTCCCCCTGGCATGTTATCAGTGCTACTTGCCCTTGCTCCACTAAGAACTTCCCTCTTCAAAGGCGCTGATAAAACCTGATGAGTCAAGACATGAGACTGTAGGGTGGCCTCGTTGAAAAATGTCAGTGGACAATATGGGCAGGCATGAATCTGATCCAAATTTTTGCCATTACTCAGCTTATCATACTCTGCCTCATGCATAAGCATGTGTTCCCTAAGGTCAGCAGCTCTGTAAAACAGCATAGGACACAGTGGACAATTGCGTTGCTTCTCAACTTTGTGGTTTTCATTCTCTTTATCTACTGTTACCAAGTCTTTACCATAAGTTACATCTTTGTTTGTAATATGTCCCAGCGTGCTAACAAAGCTTGCGTTTTTCCTATGTTGCCGTGAGTGTGCACGCATGTTTTGTGCAAAGGCAAATCTCTTTCCACATTCTGAGCACCTGTACGGCTTCTGGCCAGTATGCAGATACTGATGCTGTTGCAAAAGGCTGCTAAATTTGAAGCTTTTGCCGCATATCTTGCACTGGTGAGGCCTCTCTTCCGCATGCCTACGCCGATGATCCTCCATGAATGAGCGGTGCCTGAAGACCATACCACAGTCAGGGCATTCATAAGGTTTGAGGGCAGCATGGGAGCGCTGGTGGATGTGTAGCGTCACAGCACACTGAAAGCCCTTGTTACACTCAAGGCACCTATAAGGGCTATCTAACGAGTGGCTCTTCATGTGGGCATTGATGGACACACGGTATTGGAACTCTTTACGACACAGGGGGCAGCGGTAAGGTTTCTCCAGTGTTTGTAGACAAGCATGAAGTCTGTATCTAACTATGGATGCAAAACGTTCACCGCAGTGATCGCAGTCAAGATCCATTTCTGCTTTAAACTCTCTTCGCCGTGCCCGCCGCCGTGAGGTCAGTGCGGGATGTGGAACACCATTTCGTTTGTGTTCAGTGCGGTGCTTGATGAGGCTGCTGCGGTGCTGAAAGGTGAGGCCGCATTCTTTACATGTGAGCGAGGCCTGCTCGTCCTGGTGCATGTGAAAGTGCCGATGTAGGTTGTACGTCTCTCGCCGAGTGAACTTCTTTCCACAGTCACGGCACTCCATGCGACTTTTTCTTGGCTTTACCGCTGAATCTGTCTCACGACAATCTTCCTCTTCATCCTCCTCGTCCTCCTCTCCTCCACCCCCTTCCTCAGCATCTTCTTTACTCTCATTTCCACCTTTGGGCTCGGTTTCATCCTCTCCTGTAGTTTCCTCTCCCTTCTCCTCCTCGTCGATACATTCCATTTCAACGCTCATATCTGTGAAGTCTTCCTCCTCGCCTTCCGTCAGGGGGTGTTTCTCTTCTGCGGTACACTCATCATTTAAGTCTTCTGCAGCTTGAGCTTCCATGTTCACTTGCTGCAATTCACTCCCTGTGCAAAAATAAAATAGTTTCATTGTTATCTTCATTAGGGTCTATAACAAAAAACCCCACTAAAAACACTACCGCATGTGGAGTCACTATTGTTAATAAGAAAAACACTGAAAATAGTTTATTTTGTTTCCAAAGGTGCAAATTATATTTTTGTACTTTTTAAAAATAAGAATAAAGTGACTGTTAATTTTAGGCAATGTGTGCTTTAATTTCAGTTGTTCAACATAGATGTTAATAGAATAAATAAGTGTGTTTCCTTCTATTCTTTTAAAATCAAGTAATGCACCCTTCATTCGAAAATCTCTCATTTGTAATATGAGCATATTTACTGTACAAAAAAAATAAATCGAAATCGAGTTAATGCTGAATTAATCGAGATTTTGATTTTAGACCAAATCGCCCAGCCCTACAAGAAAGTGATTTTTAAAATGTAAATGTCTGCTAATGCTAATATGTAATTGAACAAAATGTACTAATTAGGACAACTGCCACAACTACAATTAAAATTGTATCTGTAAAATCTAAACATGATTCTGATCTATGTAAATATGCACCCCTAATACATACTATGTAATTTCAGATTACACAAAATTAACAATGTAATGTTACTACGTTACTAGTACTAATAACTCTGTTTTGACTGGCTGCTCCATATTTGTGCATCATCATTTATAAAGCAGTCCAGACCAAAATGCTACTCATCATTTCAACATTAATGGGAAGGGGCTAAGGTACTGCAGGTTGAATAGACAAGTGTATG
This sequence comes from Ladigesia roloffi, assembly GCA_037577295.1. Taxonomy (NCBI): domain Eukaryota; kingdom Metazoa; phylum Chordata; class Actinopteri; order Characiformes; family Alestidae; genus Ladigesia; species Ladigesia roloffi. The sequence goes on along the minus strand of JBBKCR010000006.1, from coordinate 2,356,535 downwards.
CAATTGTCAGTTTTTGTGCAATCATAATATCAACAAATTCAACAACAACAACAAAATCAGCAAATTTTTGCAACTTAATTTCAATATATTTACTATGGGGTGATCGAGATATTTAGAAACTCTAATAACAGTTTAAAAAGCTAGAAAAACAGTTCTTAATGTCAGCTACAGAACATTGTAATTTATCAATATTTGAAAACGTATTACAGAGAAATTATAGAAATTATAAAATAAACAATGGCTAAAAATACTATACAGAGTATTTAATTTGCACATTTGAAAAGACAAATAATTTTGATCAAGTTAATTTTTGCATAAATTACTAAACACTACACTGTGTTCCAAATTAGGCATGTAATTCAATGAAATAAACATTTGGATTTGAGCTTGTCTGTGGACATTTGTGCCTGTGTTGTTTCTCCTGTTTGTTTAGATCACTGATATCAATCTCAACAGATTTGATATATATTTTCCCAGTGAGTCTAATTAAACGGAAACTACTTAGGGAGGATTTCGCACATTATCACGCAAGTTTTCTTGCAGCATGGGGGAAAGGGAATTATTGCACCTAATTAAGAAAACAGCAGTTGAATTGCCACCGATAAGCAGCAAGCAGGTATTTTAAGCAGCTGGTGCTTTGGAGTCCCTCTCACTCACAGACACTCTAGAGGATTGCAGTTGTGCATAAAGTTGTATTTCAGCCACCACTAACCAATGACACAAGGAGAAATGTTTGCAGTGGGCTAAAATACGAGAATCAACGTCAACAAAATGGTAAAGTGATGTTTTGGGCTGTAAAAATTGTGAGTGAGATGGTTGGCATCTTTAGGGTCCCTGAAAGTGTCTCAATGACCTCTGCAAAATATTTCTAACGGTCCATTTCCTGGCATGGTATAAAAAGAAGAACCATGCCTTCTGCATTAAAATCATTTTCTTACACAATATTTTGGAACAAATATATATACTGTTGTCATTATTGGTAGTTTCCAGATTGTTGGATAACCTCATAAGTAAATTTCCCACTTGTGGAACAAAGAATAGTTTATCTTGTTGATTAAACATTAACAAAAAAAACCCTCCACACTCAATGGCAATACAATTAGTCATTTCTTATCAATTAATATTTGCTCAACATGAATAGGACAGTGAAAATGCAAAATTGGCAATAGTGAAATGCATGCCAATAGCACTAGACCTGTAGTTAATACCTGTAAAAAATCAAGTCACAGACTACTTAGATATCTGTGCCTGTCTCTTGTACAGCTCTTTGGGATTATCTCTATCTTCTACTAGAAGATTCCATTGGTGGAGTCTTGAACCTAGCAATTCTGCCTTCTTCTTGGATAAGTCGACGAACCATGTCATTTAGTTCCTTCTGTGTTATTCTGTGTGGGGTTAGTGAGGCACCAAAGTGAAAATCTCCATCACTGCATGCTAACAGACCATCAAGAGAATATTCTGCTATAGGTTCTGGAATAGGAAGTCCCTCACCATGTGGAACTGGTCTCAATGCAGACGGAATTTTGGGGAAGACTATTCTCGACCCCTTCGTTATCCCACCGAAAATAGGAAGAACCAAAGTAACAGTCATTTGTCTGGTTATTTGTCTCTGTCCACACCATGGGGACTGCAAACGGCTTTGATGGTCTTTTACCATTCTACCACTGTGAAAGCATTGTTGTACATGTGGCACAGCAGATATGCAGAGCCCAAGGCTCGTCTTGGTCGCCAATCTTGCATCTCAAGTAAAGATGATACTTTTCTTCTGGTAGGCAAATGTCACTTCCACACAAATATAGCTAAATTTGTCCACAGTATTAATGCACTTTCGAGGCATTATTGTTCTGTAATGTAACTAAATGGATAAAACAACAACAGTTTCATGTAGCTTTAACTGTATCCCATTCCGAGCAGGCTTTATATAATACTCTGCTGACGTCAGCTTAATCAGTAGCCTGGCAGTGGTACTGCACAGCATGAGAAAATGATGCAATGAACCACATCATTCTAGACTTATATAGGATGTCGTTTCAGTCCTACTGGTGAAACATAGAAAATGAACTATACAAAAAATCCTCAAAACGAGAGCCAATACAAATTTTTCATGGTCATATTCATGTTCAGCATACCAAGATACTACAGATTAGGACCTTTTGTAAGTCAGTAACATTTTCAGTGTTGACCAGTGTAATAAACCTGACATTCTTAAAACCTTTTTTGTAAACATCAGAAACCACAACACACTTTTCTAAACCAGTTTCTTCCATGTTGATTCCAGATCTGCTTTCAGTTTTTTTGCTTTCAGTCACATCAACTTGAATTATGAGTAATATTAGATTTACTTATATATTATATAGACTTGCGTGTGTTTTTTATTAAACCACAGGCTCAAATCAAGTAACAGTTTCAATATTTTCAGTGCAATGTCAAATGTGCACACTGAGGCATAGATATAATGATCAGGGCCAATCAGCTACCACTGTGTCTTGATACTTAGCATATGATCTAAATGCTTAGCATATAATAATAATAATAATAATATTAACAATAATAATAATAATAATAATAATAATAATAAACCATTATTTTTATTTGAAATACACCATTCAACTCACTCAAGGACACTGTACACAACAAAATAAAATAAAAATTACTACTACTACTACTAATAAAATAATCACAAGATCTCAAAAGGGCCACAGGTTAGAAAAGAAAGAAACAAGAAAAGTGCATGCATTAAAAAATACCTTGTGCCCGAGCCCGATTTAAACCCGACAATTTTTTTAATACGTTATAACACACATTCTCAACTGTGGGTGCGTTCCTAAACACACACTCGGAGCTCCGACACACTCTGGTGCTTTAAACCGTGTGTAAATGACGAGTGTGTAACTAAACACAGGCAGACAGAGTTTATAGGAACACACCACACACAGATGTTCTCCCTGCACACGACTTGCTGGAAATGGTTCCACACCTCCGACTTTCCTCCAAACT
>JBBKCR010000006.1:2326596-2348641 GCA_037577295.1 Ladigesia roloffi | reverse complement strand
CTGGGGGTAAGCAAATAAACATCAGATTTTCATTTTGGGGTGAACTATCCCTTTAAGCACTGGAATAAGCTTGCTGAAAGATGGCTGACCATAATTAATAATTGTTTACACTGAAACTGCACAATGTTATCCTGTTTAGGCCAAGATACGAATGTGTTTGTAGTTCCACCTTGATTTTGTATTGTTTTCAAGGGTGACAAAGCAAAATAAATGGTCAGATCTCTTTTATTTGATGCATGTTGCTATCCATATACACCTTGGCAATAAAGTCCCTTTTAAATTTACACTGTATAAATATTTTTTTGTTGCAAAAGATACCCACCAAACTATAGAAGCTACCTTGCATGGCATGCACAGAATAGATTATCAACATGGAGTGGTTGCTATGGGGGGAATAAAAATCCTTCCTTTCAACCCAAGAATTCAAGTGCATTGTCATGTAGTCATTACATAGCATTTAGCGCAACGGCCATCTTCCACATCAAAAATCCTTCAGCACCAAGTCTTTTCTGAAGAAAAACGACCGCACTTCGACTAGACTGGATGGTTAAAACATGTCCACTCCTTTAAAAGGATAAATATTAAATAAATATTTATCGTGGATAACTAAACACAGCAAGTGCTCAATGAAATGATCAATAACTTACTGTGTGCCACCTAAGAATACATATAGTTCAATTTAGAAAGAATGGCATCAAGGTCATTCTATGTCAAACACCTGCAAGAAATGAGGCTTCCTCAATATACACTTTAGTTACAGCATTTAAAAACTGAAATGATTCTTCTTTTAATTGCTGAATGTAAGACTTACTCTTATTTCTAAAAATGACATATTTTAACAGTACTTATATTCGATTTTGTTAGGATTTTTACTTCTTACTACTAATTCTTATTATTAGGTGTTTATTTTGTAAGACTGAATAATTTCTGGTTATTGTTACTTTGGTTTTTTAATAAAACCAAACAAATACTAAATGAAAGGGATCGCTATCATAAACGTAGTTTTTGGAATGGGTTTTGATATTTTAATAATATCATTATTATGAATGAATAACAATTAAATCCCTCAAGGGGATGCTAAGTAAATTAAAAGGTCTCCTTTTGAACACTGAACAGTACTGGGCTGAAATCATTTAAATGAATAAAAATCAGAAATCAGTCAGCACTGATGTGGAAAAACAATTCAGGCCAATTCTGGTCATCTGTTACATGTCTAGATGTGTATTTGAAAAGACTCCTTTGATGCTCATCCATTAACACCTGTCAATGAAATGTGCAGAGGACTTTTTCCATGCTGTATACTAGTTGCTCCACTCAATTCCACAGTAATTTGACACAGAATAACCCCATAACTGCAGTGCTCATTTACATGTAGCCCATAACGTTTGCAACAGGCATAACAGGCAAGGCTAAAATTGAGCTTTTAAGACATGGCATTAGCTTCTGTTAATCAACTGTACATCTGAATATAAAACACTGTTTGAAATAAATAGCTATTGTAATCGCAGACAATTGATTTATCTAGTGTCTACGTCTTCTTCTGTGGTCTACTGTTCTACCGCGGCGAGGCCTTTGGGTGTTAATCACGGCTAAAGCTTCAGGCTGAGTAGTGCCATCTAAAATGTCTGGGGGTGGGGGCACAGAAGTGACAGGTGCTAATTGCTCATTCACATTCTGATCAATTAGTTCAAGCTGCTGGGGTAGCTGCTGCTGTGGCGGAGTTCCTTGTTGCTGCGAGTGCCGGGAAATGTCCTGTGAAGACTGCTGGAGAAGCTGTTGCTGCAGGATGTGTTGGGGTGGAGGCTGACACTGCTGATGCTGCATTTCCAGAAGTCCCAACAGGCGCTGCAGAAGCACATTGTTTTGCTGCAAGCTTATTGTCAAGGCCTCTTGTGAGGCCACCAGCGTCCGCATGTCATGCCTGAACCCTTCGCCGAACTCACGCAAATTCTGCTCCAGGCGATCTCCAAGTTGCACGGCTGCCTCCCCAAGTCCCCTGAGTTCATCTTCCAGCCAGGATGTGCGTGAAGGAGCGGGCTCGAAGGGGCCTTGATGAGCTCCAAGCGAAGGCTCTGGACTGGGCTGAGGTGTCCCATTCAGGAAGGGAGCACTATAGAGTGGTGAAGGAGGAAGCCAGCGCTCTGATGTCGGGGGCGGTACGATTCCTAGTCCTAGACCCAACCCCAGCTTGTCCTCCATGCTGCTATCCATACCTTCACAGTCCTTGTTTCCTTCATCTCCTTCCTGCTCCCCTGATTCGTCTTCCTTTTCAAAACCGTCTCTCTCAGAACCATCTCCCCCTGTAACTGGTTGAAATGCAACATTGTGTTTAGAGAAGTACGGCATGACAATAAGATGTGATACATTTGCAAATATGTAAAATCTGTAATTCTGCATGTAGATATGGTGGGAATTTTATATCCAATGCCACAGAATTCCACACAGAAATGCAAATTTGCCTAGACTCCAAATAGCACAGTTTCATGTTTGTAAACTCAACGTATTTAAAAAATTTAGTTTATTGTGAATGGCTATTTGAGTTAACAGTATATAATCTTTTGAGACTGCCTGAGACTGTCTAAAATATACATGCTAATCTTAGAGATACATATCATAAAATATGACATAACACAATTAAATGTAAATACAACTAATTATAGTTTAAAAAATAAATTAAATTATCACACAAATTGAGGAGACCCACACTAGTAGAATCTTAAAATACTACCTAGATTACCCAATAAATTGAGTGGCAGTACTAGCCAAAATGCAATCAGTTTTTACAATAACAATACTGTTTCACACACGTAATAATATACTGAAGTTTCTAATATCAATTTGGCTCCCGTTATGCTATAACCTTTGGAAGTCAACCAAAGAATTTTTTTTTTTTTAATTAAGACATATGCATGCAATGGCAAGCGAAAAACAGTCGAACTTCGCTGCCAACCCTTCTCACCTGGATCAGTGTCGGACAGACAGGTGAAACTGGCTTTTCCCCTTGTACTAAGCTTCTGACGGCCCTGGTGGAACCTGGGGCTTAGCTGAGGTGGTCCGCCCAAAACCGCTGATGCTCTGGAGGACGGAAGGTAGCAAGAACGGTGCCTTGCATCTGCCAGCCTTCCACCATTGCGTCTCTTCAGGTCATCCCACCGTTTCTTTACTTCACGAAGGGTACGCGGGACTCGCGATACAGCATTCACACGTTCCAAGATCCCAGCCCAGATCCGCTCTCTCTCCCGGCGCCTGAGCCTACCAGCTGGCCCGAACAATTCTCCTTCACACCTGGTCACTTCCGACACCAACACCTCCAGTTCAGCACCACTAAACCGACTCTTCCTTTTGCCTGCACCCCCTGAGGCCAATGCGGCTGAAACTGCTCGGTCTAAAGGTAAAAGGCAACATATTAAACATCATCAGTGGAAAATTTTAATTATTGTATAATGGGTCAATCCACTTGTTACTATGCATGTTTACAGCACTGGCTGTACTTGTACAGCTGTGAGGAGCATGGAATATGATTTACATGCTGACCCTACAATCACAATAATGAAACTAGCAAGCACTAGCAAGCATAAAAAAACACTACTCAAACAAGCATTCATATGAGAACAAATACAAATTACAGTAATGACTGATTAAAATGATCTATGTTAGTTAATATTCATTCCAAAGTTAGATGGTATTTTTATGACCACAGGCAGAAATAAATGTGACAAAGATGTCCTGTCTGAGATCCAACTGAAGTCCAGGGGTGTCCAGCAAGTTTTGGCAAAACTAGAAATCTGGACACTCCTGGCCTGGCCTGGCCTGGCTGACAAATCCTTACTGGGCAGCTTTAGACAATCTGAATCAAATGAAAAATATATGTATGGTAGGAACTTACTTTGTTCAATTGGGATAAGTTCATCAGAGGATACTACAGGGGCAACAATGTTGGGATGCACTACCACAACGTTGAACGGCAGGCTACCAGGCAGTCCGCTGCTGTGATCACAGCTGCCATCCGAGTCGTCGTCTTCCCTGGGGAAGCCATCCTCTGAGACGCCCCCACCAAAGGGACCCTCTGGAGACTCCACTTTAATGTGCATGGGAGGCGAGTGCTCATACAGCAGCCCCCCCTCCTCGTAGTATTCCGTCATGGATTGGGCCTGGTTTGCAGCCACACTGACTTTCCCGGCAGACGCAGTGCCATTCACAAAGTGGCTGACATGCCATCACACTGATGGCCAGGTTCTCTAGCTCAATGCGACACACACCTGCCAAAGCTTGCCTGCTCCGAACAGAGACCTGGCTTCTGCCAACCTCTGCCCAGATGCAGAGCAAAGGCAAAATCAACCAGCTGTAACTTCTGCCCAGAAAGGTGCATTTATTTTGAGGGTGGAGGTCTAACAGAATATTAACTGAGCTTTTAGTGGTTTGAGGATAAGACGTGGGGTCTATTTCACACAGGAAAGCTTCACATGCTGGAGCGGATGAAGACAGGTGGATGTTGCTTGGTGGAGGTCTGATCTGTAAAACGACAAGAGGAAACGTTACTGTCATAACACTGCAGGCGTTTATAGTCATAGAAGGTACAAAAACGAGAAAACACAAAACAAGAGTCTGAAACGTTAGCAGGGTAAACAAAGAGTTGTCATGTACTAAATCTGCCGCATTGCTGCGCATTTATTCTGCACCTCATCCGCAATGGATGGGCATCCGGCATAAATTAACAGGGGAAACGTTAAATATACCACCGAGAAATCTGCAAACACACCCAGCTAATCGAGCAAAAACGCGCCGGATTCATACTTAACGGCTACAAACAAGGTGACCTGAGGAAAGCACACCCTTACTCACGTTATGGAGATCGCCCACTCACCCCAGATGAATAAAAACTCTCCTTTAAAGAGCAGAAGCCACATTTGTTAAAAAATCTCGGGACTTGTACACAGACGGGGACGACCGTCGCGAAGATATGACGTCATGTCTCCAAAGAGTGGATGTAAACATTAGCTCTCCTTGCTAAAAATATTTTAAGCACATATTTACGCACCTTCGGGTAATGTACTCAAGTATTAATTTAATGTTGAAATCAAAAGACTCGATGTTCAACAGAAACACAGAGGTTATGGGTTATGTCCAGCCATTTGAATGTTTTGACCTGTTGAAAAAACATTGACTGAAATTAACAGCCCATTTAGAGCAAATTAAAAACTACAAAGAAATGAAAACAATGGTTTGTTATCTTATTTTAAGAAGAAAAATATTCACCTTCACCATTTTTGGTAGCCAGGTGTTTGGTTCTCATAGGAGCAATGTCCCTGGGAGGCCTCTGCAAGTGTTAATGTGATAAGGTTTAGAATTTTTCCATCTGGTTTTGACCTTGATGACCAGTAAATAGTAAACGTTTAGATCAAATCAGAGGTCTTTGCAAAATAATCAGCCAAAGCATTAAAACTACCTGCCTAAAAACAGGGCTGCTGTGGCAGCAATATGTTTGCAGGAGATCGGTTAAGGCCTGGCATCTATGAGGTTTCCTGAACTGGTTGGTGCAGCATTATTCTTCTATAAGAGGCCGCTGCCATTAGGGAACACTGTTGCCATGGAAAAATGCCCTAAACAACATTGGTAGTTGGTTCTATACCCACAGGAGGAGCTTTCAGTTGTGGACAGGAGACACCATGGGCATCTACATGTTATGATGGCAGTAGATCAGTTCATCATGTATCAGATCATCTAACATGTTTATATGTCTTTCCATTTGTGACAGAATAAGTTTTTCTGATTAAAAAATACATGAGTACTTAACAAAGCACAATACAAAGAAACAGAATTCCATACTCAGTCACAATCATCACCTAATATTTCCAGAATGTATCCAAGCTCTCATTTCTCATCTTACTTGTGGGAATAAGGTTCTCTAGGATACATATCTCAAATCATGTAATTGTGGTTTCCTACTCTTTATAGCACATGTATTTCTTTTTGTTGCTTAATTATTTCTTGATGTTGAACCTTGAAGGGGGATAGTATAACATTATCATTGTCCTGATTCTAGAAAATGTTGGAATATATATTTTTTCTACAAAGTGGATTTTGGTTTGAAGATGTTTTGAGTGGGTGTAAGGTTAATAATTCAGTTCAGTCACTCTTTAAGCAGTAAAAGCCAAAATTCAAGATGCAATTGTGACATGAACATAAACAAAAACAACAATGTGTAGCACAACTTAAGATGAAATGAAGGTGAAATCATCAGGATATAAAATAACAAAAATTTGGCATTAAAATGTAATAAGTTTTCATGTTCAAAATCGTATTACACAAGTTGTCATATAGTTATAAATTTGTTATCAAACGGCCTTCATTGGCCACCTGTCCATTCTCAAGTAGGCTAATGATTAATTGGTGGATTAATAAAAAAAAAAGATAACATTGCAAGTATAAAAGGAGAGGTTGCATGCAGTTGTGTGCTGAGCATCAGGCAGTCACTCCAATCATGAAGTGTATCATTTTACTGGCCCTGTTCGCAGTGGCATGTAAGTTTCCCTACACTTACACTTTTTATTGAGATTCTAGGATTCATTTTGGTTTGTTCAATTCCTTTTTCATCACAATGTTGAGAACTCAGACTAAAGAATATGTAATGGAAGACAATGTAAAAAAGTTTATGCATTTATATGTGGATTTTTAATTTTTTTTTAATTAGGAGAATATCTTGTGCACATTGTTATTTGTAATGAATGAATGCTCTGTGTTTATTCTCTCTTCAGATAGCTAGATGGACAAATGAATGGATGTGCAGACAGACAGAAATACAGAAAGCTTAACATACAGACTGACCAATAGACAGATAGATGATCAGCCAGACTGACAGAGAGATGCTCAGTCAGTTAGAGAGATGCAAACCAGTTTCTCTAATCAGGATAAATAGAAAAATCAAAAATAGGTCATAAACACTAAATGTGCAATGAAATGTTCAGAAGTGTGTTCTGTGTAAACATTGTGTACTTATTTTTACATGCTGTAAAGTTGCTGCGCCTATTGACGAAGATGATAAGATCGTAGGAGGGTATGTGTGCGCGAAGAACGGCGTGCCCTACCAGGCTTCTCTGAATGTCGGCTATCACTTTTGCGGCGGCTCTCTGATCAGCAACCTGTGGGTCGTTTCTGCTGCCCACTGCTACAAGTCGTGAGTACAGAACTTTTTGGCTAATGCTGTATTTTAAAGCTCTCTGATAGGGTTATGTTTGTATGACCTGAATCCCAAAGGAAATACATCCAAATGACAAAATGGTGGAAACATTTAAAAAGCAAACAGCCCAATTCATTAATGAGGTAAATCCAATACAATGGGGAGATCTGAGAGTGCTAGGTTTACTTGTTCACTTTTAAGCCCACTTCAGGTCCTTATGCATGCCCATTATAGCCCTTGATTTGCTTTCTGCACTAACTGGATTCCTTCTACACATGCAGGTCTGATACCTTTGTATACGGTCAGTAACTATAGACAATCGTTTTGACCCACAACATAAGGCCTGTTGACTCAGGATAGATAAAGTAGAAGCCAATGGGCACGTCCTAAACTTTTGCATTTATCTATTTTCCTGCTTCTGTCCACCAGCAATCATTAAGGAAATGTGTTCAAGGACATGGCATGTCATATATGTTCTTTTGTCTTTAAATAGCCGTATTCAGGTGCGTCTGGGTGAGCACAACATCGATACCAATGAGGGTACCGAGCAGTTCATCGATTCCTCCAAGGTCATCAGGCACTCCAGTTATAGCAGCTCAACCCTCAACAATGACATCATGCTCATCAAGCTGAGCTCACCTGCGACTTTGAACAGCTATGTTCGCACTGTGGCCCTGCCCAATGGCTGCGCATCTGCTGGTACCATGTGCCTGATCTCTGGATGGGGAAACACTCTCAGCAGCGGCAGTGAGTATGCTCAGCTCAAATTCCCCTAGTTAAGAGCGTAAGCTCAGCTCTGGGATTTAGATTTACTACAATATTGTCACTAATTGCTGCAAGGCCAATGCTTGGACTAAATGTTTGCATGGTCATAATCTTAAACATATTTACCTAAGCATTTACATAAGGGGGGTGAATTTGCAGGGCAATGCCCCACAAACTTTTCTGGGCAAAATGAAATTGGACCGAGTTAAAGACCAATGATTTTACAATGTCTATGTTTTTAATTAGCCATGAATTGATTTTCTTTTGAATATAATCACATAACAGACATCTTAGGCAGCAGCAATCACATATTAACCCACTGAATGCAACAGTTTCTTTATGAAGCAGCTTTTAAAGGCATGTAACACCTCTGAACAATTAAAATTGTCTTGAAAATTGGAGGAATGACACTTTATCAGACTTGTACTTGTACGTCTTGTACTGACCAGCATGACTTTTCAATATTTTCCTCAATAGCAAGCTACCCTTCCACTCTGAGATGCCTGGACGCTCCTATCCTGAGTGACACCAGTTGCAGAAACTCTTACCCAGGCCAGATCACCTCTAACATGTTCTGCGCCGGCTTCTTGGAGGGAGGCAAAGACTCCTGCCAGGTAAAGGGGACCTCAGGCCTTAGCGGAGTACTATTAACTGGTTTTCTTTCTCTTGTTCAGTTATAAAAAGAACAGGTCACATAAGACAAAATAAAAAATATACTACAAAATAAGACTGTAATTACCAATATCAATAGTATTATGCTAATATAACCCAATAAATATATACCAGTATAGTAAATATACTGAGTCATTGTACTGATATTATATATTTTATGATATATTATACTTTATTTTTACTGATAATTATTTCGATTTATATACACCCCCATTTTTGCTCAAACGTGATTCCATCGCCCCACTTTTGTCAGATTAATTGGTCATGATTGTATTTATCATTTGGCTTCTCCATCCCAGAACACCCCACTTTCAGAAAGCTTGACAGACCCTTGAGTGTTGGTCATTCCAGTCAGGGGTCCAAAATTTAGCAAAAGAGTTGAGATGACAAGGGACCAATTGGTCATACCTGTAGAGTCAGATAACATTGAACAAACTGTATAGAAAACTTCAAATTTTCATGATTTTGATAAATATCTTTGCCTCATGAACATTACAAGCAGGAGTTATAAATAATACATAGTGGTCTGTTATCATTTAAGTTTAAAACAAGTGAGTTCTGCCCTTTAACAAGATAATTCAGAAAATAATATATTTTTAACATTCACAGGTAAATCAACAGTTATCTGATTCAAGAGTTCAAGGCGTCATAAGTCCAAATTCATTAGTGTGCTTTAGGCACTTCACTGTTAATAGTGACTGAAGTTACCATTCAAAACACTCAATTTCAGATGGATCAAGAAACAGGTAATTTGCTGACACGAAGTCTTTGCAGGCGCAGAAATGAGTGGAGGGTTTGTGACTCGTATGCAGAGCCAGATGGCATTAGAATGGTGCCACCGTGTGGCGAAAAGAGGAATTACGTTTATAAAGTTGTATGATTTGTTTATTCTAACAGAGCTAGCGAGCGATAAATAACACATAAGCAGTCCGAAGCTGATTTTTGGACAGGCCTGCAGTAAGAGAAAGTATTAACTTCCAGGCTAAATTTGATGGTAATTTTTGCTACATTTTTTTTTACCTTTTCTGGGTATTAAACCAAGCTGAGAAAATTAAGGAGTGCGGTCTTGACCAGACAATGCAGAATTCAAAGTCAATGTAATTTAATAACTAACTCTCTCATTACACAGCATTAAAATTAAAGGTTTAATGTTATTGGTTAATTACTTGACACAATTTACAATAATGCAACAGTATTTAGAATGTTTCAGAAAGTTTATTTAGATACTAATCATGTCCCTTCTAAAAGCATTAACAGTTATCATAACAAAAAAATGATAAGCTTACATTCATCTATATTTGCTTTACTTTCAAAATCAAGTAGAACAGCTCACTTATTCTTTTGTGGGTTCGAAAAGGTAACTGTTGTTTTAACACATAAAAGAACAACGAGTTACTATACTTCATGAATTTGAACAAAATATAAAATAACAATGCGTGTTGTAATGACTAATAATTACTCGCACTAACAAATAAAGCGCTTTTCCTGACCTCTCCAGGGAGATTCTGGTGGCCCCGTTGTGTGCAACAACCAGCTGCAGGGCGTCGTGTCCTGGGGTTACGGCTGTGCTCAGAAGAACAAGCCAGGTGTCTACACCAAAGTCTGCAACTACAATGCCTGGATCACCAGCACCATGAACAGCAATTAGATCATCCTGATGTCACATTACCATGTGCCACTGTGGATGCTTCATAACTTCTGAAAGATTAAAAACTTGAGCAAAAATAAGGCGTCTCTGAATGCTTCCTTATTTCCCAACTGGGCGCAAGAAGACCAAGTGAAAATATTTTACCGCATAATTCAGTAACCAGTGTGTAAGCTATGCTACACTATGTGAATATACACTGCTTTCACTATTAGAGAAAAATCAGTTATTCTCCAGAAATTTGGGCTGTATTTTAATGAGTCAAACACAAGTTTGAAAAGCTTAAAGGAAGTTTTATGGAGTCAAACTCTTCTTTAGAACCAATGCAGCAACAGTAGTCGTCCAAATCGTGTTTTTGTTTTCCCAAAATCTTCTGCTCAAACCACAGCCAGTTCTTCATTAAGATGCTACAGACTTGGTGATGTGGTATGTATATGACTACAGCCCAACAATATCTAACCATATTTGCACAGTCAAATCTTAAACGCCTTGGAAAACCCCTTTTAGTGAGTGTGAATCTTGTATAAATATATCTGATTATGTATTAAATGTATTTTTCCCTCCTCTGCAGACGTAATTAAGTTCGGTTCTCTAATGGGTGTTCGAGAACTGAACTGATTTAAGAATAACCACACGTCAGTCGATCAGTGTTAAAGGAACAGCAAAAACAAGCTGCTGAATTAAAATGGACAGACAGATAAAAACACTGCTGAACAAGGCCTTTCGCTCAAATGTTTTGTTTGTCTTTTATTGGGGGGTTTATTTTTCTATTAAACACTATGAATGCTACATATAAAATGTCCAGATACACAGATTAAATAAAAACCCAATATAAAATGTGACGTACAAATTCGATAAAAAATACTGAGCATGCTTAACACTACCAAGTGAAATCACAAAGACCACCATTAGACGGCAGAGCAATTGTGAATGGTGCTTTCGACTTGTTATGAAAATGAAGACTTTCAAGGGATTCCAGAGGCAGATTTACGCAGCACAACTTCAACACGGAAGGTTCTACATCTGAAGCATTTACTGTAAAGGAATAGGTCGGCAAGCTATGAGGCTAACATTGCTAACATACACTGAAAGTCAATTGTTACCGAGAAGTAAACTCAAACCACTTCAACTACATCAAGGTGGAGTAGACTTGAAGTGCTCTAGACAAAAATGGTGGAAGTGAAGCCACTTCAGACAACAGGAATCAGATTTTGTGACCCGAGACCAGTCCTCCTTCTGAACACAAGCCCTGGTGTCTGAAACGGCTGCACGTAGCAGTTAATTCAAGTAATATTTTTGCCGAACTAGTCCTTCAATTCAGCCCTAACATCCATCTGACTGTAAAACATAAAATATGCTTTATCAAAAGGATGATATAAGATTGTTTGCTGACAGAGCAGACAGTCCAGGTCTGCATACAGCGCAAGTTTTTTAAGAAATCTCCCATATGCAACCTTTGTGTACTGCAAGTCCAAACTTCTCCATTTATATCTCTCCTCTGGCATGTTCCAGGTAATGTCTATGCAAAGCTGGTAGTAGAGCAAAACAAGCACCACATTCTGTGCACTCCAGGAGCCCAGATTTATGGCCTAGTTTGGACTGTAGAATTGATACATCAAGTTCCTGAATAGTTTCCCCAGCTTTGCCAACGCTACCAACAGACTCATTTAGCTCTTCTGTTTCTAGAGGCACCGACTCAGAGTCCGATGATGAAGGTGGCAAAGCTGTTGTGTCTTGGGGGATGCTGGTGTCAACATCTAGTGTTTTAACTGTGTCTGTCAGGGGCATGAAGGGACTGCTATCTCGACGCAAATCTGAAGCCTTTACGTGGGGGGTAGATGTTCTGAAATGGTTGGTTTTTTGGTCATCTTGTGGCTCCCCCTGCAGTTCTTCATGCTTGTGATTGATGCCATTGGTCAAGCTAAGGCTCATATTCCCATTAGGGGAGTGGCAGAGCTGATGGCCAAAAAGCATGTCCACCGTTTTAAATCTGGCATTGCATTTCCCACATTCATAAGGCTTCACCGCAAGTTTCTCTTCAACTATGTAAGGCGTGTCTGCCTGCCTATTCTGAAGGCAATGCACCACTCTGTGCCGCTTTAGGATTAAAGGACTTGTGAAACCTTTTCCGCAAAAATCACATACATGAGGCATGCTTGACTGATGCCATTCTTGCTGGTGGGTTTTCAAACTTTTGGCATTTGCAAAGGTGTGAGGACAGAAGGGGCAAAAATAAGCATTAAGCTCAGGATGCTGCTGCAGGTGGTCCATGTAGACACTCGCAAAGCGGAACCCTTGACCACAGGAGGGGCAAAAGAAACGCCCGCGCCTCTGCTTATGGACACGCTGGTGGAGCCAAAACTTGCTCCAGTTCTCCGAGACCCTGCCACAGTCACCGCAGGTGAAGCTCTTATCCCGGGAGTGAGTAAGCATGTGGGCTCTCAGTCGTCCTACGTGCCTAAACAGCCGCCCACACCTCGGACACAAGTATTTCCTCGGGTCAGATTTCTGGTCTAAACTATTTAGTTGAGACACAAAGTAACTGGATCTGAATGGCTGACAATAACTAAAGTTATTTTGAGGGTCATAAATAGAAGTGGCCATCATCTTAGGAGGGCAGGTCAGCAAAGAAAGGTATTTCTTTCTTTTCTGCGGCAGGAGAAACTCAGATTTGGGCGTTTTCAGCGGGGACAGATCAGGTGAGCTTGGCTTGGGCGAATTGAAAGGCACAAATTCAGCATTCTCGGTGTGTGAGCTATGAACGGTTTTAGAAGAGTGCTGTTTGGGTTGGAGCCTGACTGAGGGGCGATTATATGGTTTAGTTGTAGCGAGCCACATCGAAAAGCAATACTTCTTGTGAGTCTCCAGCTCTGACTGGAGACTGTACTTCTGGCCACAAGTTTCACAAAAGAAGCGTTGCTTGTCAGTATGCGTTTGGACGTGAGGGTCATACTCTTCTCTAGTGCTGAAGCACTTTTTGCACAGATGACACCGGAAGGTTACGACTCCGGCCAACTCCATTTCTTTCAATGTGGCATGAATTTGCTTTTTGCCTGCACAAGTATGCGCCTTCAGTGTCCCGATCTGAGAGAAACCCTTTCCACATTTGGAACACAGGAAAGGTTTGATGGACCAGTGTACCCTTTCATGGACGCGAACAGTACATGCCTGTGTAAATGCTTTACCGCAAACCCTACACGAGTACGGCTTCTCCCCACTGTGGATCCTCAGGTGTATTTTAAGCACAGACTTGTAGGGGAAGATCTTTGCACAGATAGGACAAGCTACAGGTTTCCTGCTCCGACGGAAAGGACTACTGCCTTTGTCGTTTCTAAACCCCGCGGTCATGATCGCCTGGGGCGGGGTCACACTTTTGGACACAGGGCTCCGGTTCTGGAATCTGCTAGAATTCTGCACACTTAAAACCCCAGGAGTGTTATGGACCTTCATGTGTGACCTGAGGTTGGAGAGTTGAGCAAAGGCTCGGCTGCAAACCTGGCAACTGAATGGCTTCTCGCCCGTATGAACTCTCCGATGGATGACATAAGCTGAGGCATGGTTGAAAGGACGGCCACAGTACTCACACTTTATTACCCGCTTTTCCTTCCGAGGACGCCCGCGAGGAAAAGACATCTCCCTTTCGAGTTGGTTTTCTGTACATGTGTCCAGACAACTTTCCTCTAATTTACTCATACTCGTTGTGTCCGAAATGTTATTACCACTTTGCTTCTGCTCACCTGCATGTGTGGGTGACAGACTTGTTGAGGTCTTATCAAAGGCATCATCTGAAGGCCCATTCTGGTCACTCGCCAGTTCAGGCTTTCCAGAATCGTGCACTTCCTCCTCCGAATTCTCTACAGCTGTATTTTTGTCTGAGATAGCCGTGCTTTCGTTCGATACAGACGTTTGATCACAGGTGGTGTCACAGTGGGACTTAACAGTTCCTTGCGCTTCCCTTTGCTCATCAGCAGATGTTGTAGTTGGTGGACTGTGAATTTTGTGATTAGAAGTGTCATTGACATCCACTGGCTCAGCACCTTCACTCTCCTGCGCTATATGAGTGTCATTTAGCATGATTTTGTCTTCTTTTGTACATGACTCCATCACAGGATCTAGACTACCATGCATGGACCCTTCCATTGGTTCATCTCCTGACATTCTCATCTATAGTATTAGTTGACTCTTCAGTCAATTCTCATTTACCTGAGCACTAACATGGATTTCCACAGGAGATAATCTGCTTGGGGGAGAAAAACATGTAAAATCGCAGCTGGGCAACCCAAGCCCCAGGGGCTCCAATCCCAGCATGGTTGATCAGGAATAGCTAAATCCAGTTTGCTTCTGTGTTCCAGGTCTTCAACATTATCTCCAACTGCTTTTCTCCTTTGCACACATCTAAAAGAAAATGAGACATGTTTAAAGGAAAAAAAGGATTTCAGAGTCACAGGTTATGCAGGGAGTACACTGGCCAATTTATTCATGGTCAATCCCACCTACTATGTTTTAGCCTAATAGAACATCAGCAACAATGAGAGAATTAGGACCACCACATGCTTCTGAGACGTCTGAATCTAGTCAATACACCATTTCAAACTGCCACGTACACAATGCCATTTAGAAGCTAACTGTACATGAATGAGAACTTCTTCTGTTCCTTTATCCAACAGGGTCTCGCAGTGAATCATGAGGGAATAGGTAGAACCACCCTACCGCTAAGTGAGACCAGGGCTAATTATACCCTCTTCGGCTCCTGGCCACAGATGGCTGTGGCGTCCCAATTGCATACTTAAATAAAGTAAAGTCAATGGCGTAAAAGTTCCTTGGTGCAGTGGTAATCAGGGTGCATTTGGTCTCAGGTTCTACATTTTATAAATAAATGTATATAAGCATCAGACTTATATGTACATATAAAACGCTAACAACACCAGCTCTGAACTCTCAGATCATTATATTCCTACAATTAACAAGCATCATTTAAATGCATAAGAATGACTCCTGTTGGCAATTACCTGAGTGTTGTTACTCATAAGATCATGAAATAAAACAAGAACTGCACCCAGATTTAACAAATCCATTACTATTAATACTTATAATTAACAATTCTTCCACCCTGCAATGTAGTTCATTCATAAGCTATTGCTGTTCAGCACCCTAATGATTGTTCCATGAAGTGGAATGTTATGCATCAGAAAAAAAACAAAGAAGTGTTTTACTGAACATAGGGCAAGCCTATTATTAAATGTTGTAAACATTTATTTCCTAATTATTCAGTTATTAGTTATGTGGAGACATATTGTTGGGACTGGGTTAAGTTTTCCAAAATGAAATGTCATCCATTTGCACACATTTGGCAAACGATATTCACATATGTCTAAAAACTTGTGAATTGTTATGATGGACAATACAAATGTCCACACGCCAACATAAACTACATGGACAAATGTAATTGGACGCCTGACATTTCCACCAACAGGGACTTATGATATTGCATTCAGATTTTAATATGGAGTTAGTCTGCCTCTGCAGCTGCAATAATGCTCTGGACTAACTTATTAGGGTAACTTATTTACCTATAAAAAATGTGAATGCATAATGATTGACCTGAGGTGCCATTCACAGTGGTTTTATATTGGGTTTGATTTGTTTGAGATAGAAATAGTACCTGCAGATGTGAGACTGTGAAAGGGAACACTGTTGTTCTGCACTGTGTTTGCAAACCAAATGTTTTGTTCATCTAGCAGTACTATTAAAATAAAGGCGCGCAATACACTACATTAGAATTAATTCTTTAATTTTCTGTACAACATGAAAATCGTTTTTTTAGAAATCCAACGCGATGAATCCTGACAAAAATGTAATCGTTATCCAGCCTTTGTGTATGACTGCCCATTCCACCTTAAATGATGCTTCGACTCCATTCGAAATCCGGACCACGTTGTAAATGAACATTTAAAGTGGAACGGTAGTTAAAACCTCGACAAAAGTGAGCCTGTTTCTGATGATCACGCCTACAGGGGCTAAGCGGTTTCCCCAAATGGACTCCATTTTAGTGGAGTAGATAGAAAAAAACTACACGATAAAAACTGAACACAGTGGAAACGATTCGTTGGTGCCAGCAGCATCATCAACACCGGGATCCCATGCAGGGACACGGTCATTAACGCACAGCGCGCCTGGACAATTTACCTGCGTCTTTCTCCATGAGGACAGAGTTTTAAAAAGCAGGATGACCTACTAGAACGCACGGAGTGTGCAAAAAATGCAAGGAGGTCGATTACATGTGGCAGAAAGTCAGAGTTAAGTTCAATCTGCAAGAACTCTGCTACTTGGGCGAGTATGCCTCGTCCCGGCAGCTCCACGCTGGGATAAACAATCCACATGAACGTCGGTTTAAACGAAAACACCAATGTGAACTTCTGTGCACTTTAATCGCGCTTCAGTCAGGACGTACCGGAGAAGGTGTTTGCAGGAGTGCTGAGTCCTCTGATCTGCAAGGAGTTTACATGCCGAAGGCCGCGCTTGCAAAGCCCCCTTTTGGAATATGCCCACCTTTACCGCTTTAGTATCATTTTAGCGTTAGACTGAACCGATACAAAGCTAAAAAACTATAATGCCTGCACGGTCCACGTCTCTCCCTGCCTCCTCGCAAAAAGGACGGCCTCGTATTACAAGTTTCCGTTTCCGTCGCAGAGCCAGCCCATCCCCGCCCCCGAATTCACAGAGCATTCATCTCTCTTAAGGGGGTGATTTATTCATTCCGGATTCGGCATTCGTTAATACATAAAATCATATTATATTACATTAATCTGACAGACAGGTTTATCCATAGTAAATTACTGTTGTGAGGACACATTCACGTTCTGAATGTTCATGTAAGAGTAATTCAAGTGCATCAGAAGAGGAGATGCTCTCTGAATAGATGAATCCTCAGGAGTTTTTAGAACATTCTGCTCCTCCTGTCGGCTAAAGCAGCTATTTCCACCAGATGGGGAACCACCAAAGAGATGGGTCTAGACTTGTTTACCTTGTGCATGGAGATGGTAGAGCTACACTATATATATATATAACGCTGTTCTAGGGGAAACTTGCCAGATCACAATTGCTTACAGTGGTAACGATGGGAACCAGCTATCTGAACTGTTAATGTCTGTAAAATCACAAAAATAATCTGGACATACTTATAGCCTCTCATATACTTTAAAAAGTATGTGTGGCTAAATAGAGGCTCAGGAGCTTAGGAAAGTTACATAGAAACACTAAAGAACCATGAGTCCATTTCTCTGGTCATTTACATAATAAACAAAATGACATTAGCACTGGCGACATTGCTACCCCTGATTCCCATCACCACCACTGTAAAGATCAAAAACCAAATAGAAAGAAAAAAGACACAATCATTAATTGAATTATGCTTAAAAAAACCCAGTATTTTCCTTATTCACAAAACGTGGCTGCATTGTATGAAACCAAAATTGCTTAGAAGTACAATAAATAACAAACACACACACACACACCCACACACCCACCCCCCCACCAAGAGGTTACACAAAGCGTGTTTCTGTTTAGGAGAAGTGAGGGAGAATGACTTTAATTGTAAATTCTCAAAAGACCCGACAATGCTCAAATTGACAAGAAATGACTGAGAAACATGGAACACTATTCATGGGGGTACAATGAAACTGCTAAAGTCACAGAATGACACCTAGTACAACATTACCCTCTGTTCAGAAACGAAAGGGGACACACCTACACTGTGCTCCTGTACTAAATGCTGCTCAGTAAATACTTCAGATTGTTAGTAGTGGGAACACTGCACTTCTGATAAAACAGTCCATTCATTTCAGCTGATGCCTTCTCCCCTCCATCACTGTCAGTGTGCAGTTCCGGCTCAGCTTTCACACACATCCTACGTGAAAAGTCCTGAGTCATCTTCAGGTTGACTTCCACCGGTTCAGTTTTTATAGTCAGTAGCTTTGTGTGACCGTGTGTCTTCATGTTGCTGATGTCTTGAAAGCGAAATGTCACTTGGCTGCCGCCGGTCTGTAAATCCAGTTTAAACGGAGCCTTTTCAGGGATGGTAGTTGTTGTCGTCTCAGACGCGATCAGAGTTAGTTTTCTCACGCACCAGTGCTCTCCAAGCATCTCGATCGAGTCGTTCCTTTTCCCGCACAGTGCGCACCTCAGTTTCTCCTTTTGCGGCGTGCTGTGCAGTGCGGTGTGTGGCGTGGTGTGCGGCGCGGTGTGTGGCATGCTGTGTGGCGTGCTGTGTGGCGCGGTGTGTGGCATCCTGGCCAAAGTGGGCTCCACTCCTTTTGTCCTGCTTAAATGTGCCTTGATTGTTGGGGCTTCTTGTATTTGGTCCATATTGATGTGGTTAATCTGTATATGGTTGCTAAGATGCACTGCATGGCAAAATTTCAATGTGCAATATGGACAAGAGTAAGGCATGAAGAGTTTTTCAGCTGTTAAGGGGTCTCTGAGCACCTGGCCCACTGTGAACCTTTCATGAGGATAAGAATAAAAGGAGCCGCACCTGTGGAGAGGTTTTGGCGGAATGCTGCTGATTAAAACTAACCCACAGCGCCTGCACCCGTAAAGGCAGGCGGCGCTGTGAGCGGCAGCGACATGCTCGATCAGAGCGTCCAGTTTGCACAGCCCTTTGCGGCACACCGCGCACGTGTACTTCTTCCGATGGTAGAACTTCCGACGCGTCTCCAGTCTCACCACCGGTTTGAAACGCCTCCAGAAGTTCACAGTTTGTCCAGTGTGGAATCTGGACACAGACGGCGGGGTCGGGGCCGGCGTAGCTCTGTTCGGAACAACGGCAACGTTCTTTGCCGCCGCCTCTAGGAACTTCAGCTTGGACTCCCGCTCCTTCATAAAGGTTAACCTGTTCTGCATCGCACTTCTGTGGTTCACGATATACGTGGGTTTATGGTTGTGGGATTTACTGTGGGACCACATTTCATGATATTTCCCGAAACTAATGCCACAAGGACAAATGAAGCTGACACAAGGGCACACATGTTGCTCCAGTTCCAGCCTACTGGAGTACATAGTGTCACAAGCCAAGCAGAAGACTGGATTCGCCACTTTACCAGAAACTTCATTACATGGCTGATTAATGTCCGTAATATTGATTGAACTGGTGACCGGTTTCCACAGACCATCGCAAAAATTCATCCTCATCCTTACATCCTGGGCCGAACCAGATGTTCCACTGTCCACAACTATTTGTCTTTGGAATTCTTCCTGGACCAGAACATCTGAAAGAGAAGGCAATTGGTAATTAGTCCTTCTATAATAAAAAAAATTTAAAAGTCTGATTGGAAACATTTTCATGAATAGGTTTTAAACAGGTGCGAATGTTCAGTATTGTTGTAGCTCCATTATCCTCGTCCATTTTGCTTCCATGCTTAGTGTTTGCGCAGCTGTTTTAAGATGTTTTTGGATCCCCTAACAAGGCAAATTAGCAGTTTATCAATAACTGTTGTGGAATAATCAGCATTTATTATTTTTAAGATTGATTCATTATTCTTTTTAATTATTGTTTTATTCTTTATCCAATTTACTGTTTTATTAATTTATCCATTTCACTGTGTCAGTGACCAGTGATATTCTTAGTTTCTGAGGCTCCAGTCTCTACGGCGTCAAGTTGACCTGTAAAAGATAATGCCTTAGTCAAAATGTTCTAATGTTTATCTGAAACTCTGTCCTGCACGAGAATCTAGAAGGCCAACTCTTGTAAACAGGAGATTTTGGGTTACTATGGAGACTGAGGTCGTAGGAGAAGTGACGTCCTGCTCAGTCTGCACTAGTGACAGATAACTTTGTCCAATGGACTTTTGACACCTCCTGATGGGCCGTCTTCCAGAGTCTACGTAATTTTGGGTAAAGATAGGATGTTCTGTGTGAAGAAGTCGGGAGAACAGGTGTCGGACGGGGAGACTTTCCGGTGTCTCTGAGTCTTATCCTAACCCCATCTGCAATAAATCTTTCTTATGACTCCAAAAGACACACACCTAAAAAATGCAATGTTGTCTTTGTTCTTTTGCAAATGTATCACAAAATGTTTGCACAAAAATGTTAAGAATAAACTGATTGCATTTATGAAAGTGTGTTGTTAATTTTTTAAAAAGTTATATTTTTATATTTATATTATATATTTTTATATTAAATCAAAATTAAAGACTTCAAGCCTGTATTATTTTTGGAACAGTTAACTTGCACTCAAGCTTTAGAAAACATTAAGGTTAAACCCTGTAACAAGGTAGTATCTTTTTTATTTTATATGCTGCAGTTTTACTGTTCTAGACTAAACTAATAAAGAAGCAAATGTCTATTATCTTTTGCAGCCTTTGCTGTGAAAGTCTGATGGAAGGTGGTCTTCAGTTGCTGCTAGTTTTCCAAAACCCTGAGCAGGTGACAAAACACACCCTGAAGAATCGCCTGGTCACTCAGAACTGGTGACGGTCCATTGGTAAATTGGTCTGCAATCCCTAATTTCTAAGGATGTTGTGTTTAAACTGGCAGCTGTTTAAAAACACCCCGTGCAAGTCAACTTCAACTTTACAAAATTTCAGCAGACCCGTTTTGTCACAATACAAAAAAGACCCAAGTGCAGAAAAATAATACGTTTTAATAAGCAATGAATAGTCCAACAATCAGAGAGCCAAAAACCGAGCAAAATGTTCAAAAGCAAGAAAATCCGTCCACGGGCAAACAGAATCCAAAGGGGAAATCCAAAATCCAGAAAAAGGGTCCAGGGCACACGGGAAAACACAGTCAAGAAAAATTGCCAGAAAACACTCGGTACCTAGATGGGGCTAGAATACTTCGCACTGGAGTCTAGAACTTTGGGCCTAATTATAGTCCCGGGACCCCTAGTATTCAGTCGAGTTGGATCTCCGCCCTAGAGGCTTGGAGTTAGGATCTGTAAACTGCGTCCCAGTCCTTACACGTTTCTTTATGAGGTGATGGGAACTGGGGTCATGACAAAATATAAATACATTGATTTACATTACCAATGGACCCACATGGATCTTCTACATGGGGGGTCCTTTAGTTATGCCATAGATCTGTTCCTGCGACAGTCAAAACACACCCTCGCCTGAGTCACTTACTGATCCTCACACAGTTGTAAAAATGTAAAAACACACAAAAAGAAAAAGAAAAACTCCCTCACTCAAACGTCGCATTACTGTGTATTCTACCAATGTGCGCAAACAGACTACTTCATCCATGTAGTCCCCAGTGTGAGTCGAGTAGGAGTGAGAGTCGTACAATCAAAATGTTGTATGTTGAGACTGTTGTATCTCGAGGCCTCCCGGTATATGTAATTTTGATAACAGCCAAAAGTGCTAAACTGAAAAGAGAAGCTTTCTTTTGACACATAACAACCTGAATGTATTTTAAAAATGCATTTTAGGCCAAAACCTGATGCTGGTCAGCGGCGCAGCAGACCATCTCAAATCAAACCATCCTTAGTTACATCTCAATTCATCAGTGATGCTGAAAATGAGAAAAATATCTGTTCTCCTTTAATGACCAAAGGCACACTGACTCAATATTCCCCAGCAAACCCAGATGTAGGTAGGTGTGGCACACCTGTCATTGATGGACATCTCTAGAGTGCTCTGAATTAAAGGGATAGTTCATGATGTTTATTTGCTTACCCCCAGGGCATCCAAGTCGTCACGAGCCACAGGATGTAATCTGGATGTGTCTGTGCATGTTTTTTTATTTTGAAAGGTCTGACGCCCATCCACTTCCATTAAATGACTACC
>JBBKCR010000006.1:2304920-2319438 GCA_037577295.1 Ladigesia roloffi | reverse complement strand
GAGAGAGAGAGAGAAAGATAGAGAGAGAGAGAGAGAGAGAGACAGAGAGAGAGATTTACAATTTAAGACGATGCAAACAACAAAATGAATTAAGGTTATAAGCTTTACTAACCATCATTTAAATTTACAAGTTAACAGCATACAATCTATGACTTTACTACTCTCATGAAAAGGCTAAGCAGCGCTAGACCCAATAGAAAAGAAAAAAAAAAGAAACAGCCACACAGTGTATGTACTCTGTACATACGGAGGAGCTCCACAGATTTTTCTAAATTTCCACACAATTTCACTTGTTAAAATGTAGATGAGACTTCAGTAGTTTGATGTAACTTGTTTACAATGATAGTGATGGGAACCAGTGGTCATATTATGTACAACACAATGTAAACATTTAATTCACAATCTAAAACAAGTGAACCTACAAGTGTCTTCTGAGATCTCTGAATGCAATATTACTGGTATACTGTGGCAAATTCTTTTGGTACTGCACCACCAACCCTGCATGCACCTGCCTACCATGAATGTATTTTTAAAAATACATTTTTGGTCAAAATTTGTCAGGTTGTAGTGGAATTAAACTTTTCGGACATCCGATTCCCATCACCACTGCTGTGGACACTGCATGATCTCTGAAGCGGACTTAGGATGATTCAGTCTTAAAAGCTGTACTGGGAGATGAAGCGAGAGGGGGCGTATCTGACTTCACTTCTGACAGTTCTTCATCTGCAGTAGCCACATTAGCTGATTCTGGCACATTCCCCAAAATACGGTGTACCCTCCTTCTGTGGTTCTTCAGTGACTTTACATCCGGATAACTGCGCTGGCATATCTGACACCTATAAGGGTTTTCTTGGCTTTGATGAACAATTCCCTTGAACATATCTAGACCACCTAGGATGCGGTGAACCCGTCTTCTATGGTTTCTCAAGGACCTCAGGTCTGGATAGCTGCGTGAACAAATTTGACACTGAAACTGGGTGTAATGGCTTTGCTGTGAAGTTCCTTTCGATGATTGAAGTCCACTCCCAAGTACACGATGGACCCTCCTCCGGTGATTTCGCAGAGACTTATAATCCAGGTAAATACGTGCACAAAGGTGACACTGAAACTGCTTGGGCTGACTTTGCTGCATGATTCCCACTGATTGAAGTCCACCAGCTTTGGACATATGAACACCCACACTGGCTGGGTTTAGACTTTGTGGTTTATGGACTTTTCTCACATGGTCCTTCAAATACTGGAGTTTTAGGTAACTGCGTTGACATATCTGGCAACGAAAGGCATTCGATGGGTTGCTTTGTGAAACATGTGCAGACTGAATAGTAGGTGACTCAGAAGCCTCTTCTGTGCCATGGACTCTCCTTTTATGCTCTTCAAGATCCTTGTCACTTGAGCACTTCTGCCCACAGATCTGGCATGTCACAACCTTTTGTTGGCTGTGTAACACCAAGTGTCTTTTAAGGCCAACCACACAGCTGAACCACCGAACACACACTGGGCAGCGAATAGGTTTGAAAGCAGGTTTGCAAGTATTGCCCTGAACATGCACCTTATGAGCTAAAGGACTTTGGAATGTCATTCCACAGCGAGAACAAGAGGGCTTCTTTTGAGCCGCTACATCTCCTCTGCAGCTTAACCTTAGGTGTCTCAGCAATGACTTGCGCCCTCCAAAGACCTTTTTGCATCTGTGACAAACACAAGGTTCTGAGCGAGGTCTGGGATTCAAACGTGCTCTCAGCAGATCCTGAGGCTGGTTTTTCTGACTTTGCTCCGGAGGCTGAAAACGTGGCACCTGCTGAAGCTGAGACGGTCTTTGAGGTTGCAACTGTTGTGACCCTTTCAACTCACTGTTCTGTACTGATTGGGTCTGAGCATGTAATTTTTGGTGTACCTCAAAATCAGCCCATGACTGCAAATTCTCACCACATTGGGAACAAATGTAGGACTCCATTGCATGCATTTGCAGATGTTCAAACAGAAGCCTGGGGCAAGTGAAAACAGCATCACACTCACAAGTCACTTTTCTTGGAAGGACTGTTGGTAATGACATAATTCCCCAGTTTCCACTTGCAGAATGATTTTTACTACTCTCCTGTCCAACCTGGCTTTTAGAAACTGGAGGAATCACAAACATGTTTCCCTCGGACGTCTGGCTTCCCTGTTTCCTCTCCAACATATTACTCGCAGCAGGAGCGTTTGAGGCTCTCATTAACTGGCATCTCTTCCGATGCATGTTCATATTGTCTTTGCGGGTAAATGATGTACCACAATTAGGACATGGAAACTTTTTTTTCATTGCAAGCGTATTTGCCTTTCCCAAAGCATTCTGCTCCATCAATTTCCTTGCTCCACAAATCTTAAGGTGCTGCTTTACAGTAAAACGGCGGGAATAGCTCCTCTGACATCTGTTACAAGTAAAGCGCTTCGTTCCACTTGGTGAAATATGGACCTGAAAGTCTCTACTTGACATTACTAAACCAGTGGGATATTTAATAGGGGGTTCCAAAACAACTACGTCATCATTATTTTCCTTGGGTGCCTCCACCAAGTTATCATGTTTGTCACCAACCTCCATCACCACATCATCATCACTTTCAGCATCATCCAAAGGTACTGTCCATTGGCTCCCTCCTACAGAGACACTTTTTCCTGTGCTGCTACCTTTTGCTTGGCCAGCTCTCGGCTCAGCTCTTGATTGTACTGAAGTGAATTTAGAATCACTGGAACGGAAGGGTGGGAAACTCTTAGCCGAACCTAAGGAGATTCCAGAATTGTGAAAAGGAAGTTTTGCAGTTAACGCTGTCTGATATTTTTCATTCAAAGGACTGAGCCTCTCATTCTTAATAAGGTTAGGGTCTCCGGTGTTCACACCAACATTTACCCGAACTGCTGAAGTCTGATCTTCCAACAGGAGTTGTTTTTCTGCTTTAAATCCTTCTCCGAAACAGTTAACCTTTTCATTTTGTTGGATTTCAGCAGATTGCCTTAGAGAGGCTATCCATTGACAATTATGCTTGTTAAGGTTGTGCCTCCGTGTGTAGCTCCGATTGCATAAAGTGCAATGAAACAACTTCTTAGGATGTGATTCAGGACGGCCTGATGTTAGTAGGACTTTTCCTCCAAATGGTATATGTTTGGCAGTTCCACCAAAAGAGCCAGAACAGGTGTGGTTGATTGGCACCGAAATTACACTTATAATATACTGTCGGCAACGGCGGCAAAATTTTACTCTTTCTTTCTTGTGCAAGGCATGATGCATTATCAGGCTGTCCACATCTTGAAAAACTCTGCGGCAGAGGCCACACTGATGCTTTCCTTCGAGATTGTCCCGGACAAGCTTTTGACAGGTCTCAAGTGCCACCACAGGATACAATGTCCTGGTAGTAGATACAATTCTTTTTCTCTTTTTCTTCTTTTTTGTGCCACCTAACTGTAGAATACTCTGTCGGTTGGGGCCACTGGAACCATATTTTGCAGCCACCTTTTGTCTTAGCTGATTAATGAAATATCCGGGGTTCGAGGCAGACATTATGTTTGGAGCCTGTAGTGGTGCTCTTGGTGAAACTTTTCGTGGAGGCAGGGTTCTCTTGCTTTGCTCCCATTTCATCTGGGGTGGCGGCCTACGGCTCATGTAAGCAGATGCAAGGATTTTAAGCAGTGATTTTTTATTGCTTAATTTTTGACTTTCATTCGGCATTTCCTCATCCTCCGAAACAGACCTGCTCTCAATTTTTATTTTCTCAACTTCATTTTTGCCGTCGGGGTCTTGTGCGTCTGTGGGAGTCAATGGCACGGAAAGGGCCGATGGGTCCAACCCTTCATCATGATGTTCTTTTGATATAGTGGTATGCACAGAAATCAGATCTGGAGTAGACAAGCTGTCCTTTTTTTCATCTTCTGGATCAATGTGCACATTCTGAGGAGATTTGTCAGTACTATGAGTAGGAGAGTTTTCAAAAGAGGGAACCACGACTGGGATGGTGTGGCTACAGTCTGTCTCGCCAAGTTCTTCTAAAGTTTCATTACTTTCAGAAGTTTCAGTGCTTGTCTTCTCCAACTGTGGCTTTACTTGTGGTTCACTTTCATGTTGTTTTTTATGCTCCTGGAAGGCACTACTTTCGTGAAACTCTTCTCCACAATCGCACATGTACACATCTTGAGTGACAGAGTGGGGCAATACCATGCAGTGGTGCTTCTGAAGAAGATCCTGGCTTGCAAATAAGCCCCCACAGTGACTGCAAGTTGGCAAGGTAGTGGATTTCTGGTCAGAGATTTCACTGGCATGAGAAGCTTGATGTACCAAGAGAGATGCCAAACTATTAAATGTGGCCGAGCATGCCACACAGCTGTATGTTTTGGAGGAAGGAGTCCCGGGAGATCTTGTATCCTGAAGCCCAAGCATTTTGGTATGCCAGTGTAAGACACATCCAATGTTGCCTATTCAGCTGCCACCATTCTTGCAGATTTTCTATGGAACAAACAAAAAGTGAATCAATACAGAAATTTGGAAAAAGAAACAATTTTCTGTGTGAAGACAACTTGCTATTAAAGCTGGCCTAAGTAACTGGTTTATTCAAAATATGTTTCCCTGTCAGATTTCCATGGCCTATGCTTTATTTATTTATTTTTTTTACGTTTTAAACTCAGCAGCACAAACAGCGGACCTGTAAGCTGCAACAAAATAACCCTCACATTTACCTCCTAACCTAATTTAAAATGCTACAGAACAGATATAATGCTTATTAAGTGGCAGGGAACAGGGGTTCATTTTGAAATAGATGCTCACACTGCCAGTGTGGATGAAAACATTGTTTCAAATGAAAGACAATAAAAGTCTGATTAATTCTGAAATGCATTACAGTGTAAATATTATTCCGGTTAATTATGATTTTATGTACGGTTACTTATGTACTCGTTTGGAATATTCAAACCCTGGAAAAAACTACGGTTTGGGTCAGCCCTATTAATTACCATAATGAAATTTACTTATTACTCCAAGGGCTAAATTACTGGAAAGAAGCCGCTTAACAACATTGACCAAAATGTTGATAATATGTAGTAAATACATTTTCAGCACAAAACGAAAACATTAATTGTTGGCTCCCTTTAACCAGAGTATAATAATTAAAAATCTAGTATAACCTAATAAAATAAACACAATAAAACAATGTAGTCCGGTTAGACTTTTTTTCTATTGCAGACCGAAACATTTTGTGCATTAGTACTGAAACATAATACAGTGAGATATTCTAGTTAGAAATAAAATGCCTACATGTTAGTGCACATAAAATAAAATAAAAATACTAATATTAATTAATTCACGATTATGCCTGAAACTGAAAGAATGTTTATACCCACAATTATATCCATAATACAAATATTATGCATAAAAAAGTGAATAATGATATCTAGAATGTAGAGTTAATAAGTACTTCACAGATTAACTATGGCCTAAAGAAAGGCACACAAAAACATTCTGGTAAGTTTTGAAAGTTGCCGTGTTCCCTAATTGAGTATGTATATTGAATTTCAAAATTACTTATTCACTCTGCAGTGTATAAAATCCAAACTCTATCCTCAATCAAGAACACTGATTTTGTACAAAATCATAAATACAAAATTGGGGCAATTTAGTAATCTTCCAGCAGACTGGCACATTATATTAATCTACATATTACAAATCTTTTCATTTTATTATAATACACAATACAGCTTTCTAGGAACAAAAACTAGATGTTAGTCCCCAAATGACTACAGCAGGATTGTCAAGCTCCGATTCTTAGGAGACATAATATAAAATATATAAACCAAATGACCCGTTATCTCACTGCAACTGATGACCGACTTAATTCAAAGGCTTCTTGTCGGTCATTTCCTCACTGCCATTACAGTCTCAACATCTGAGACGCAATGCTTTTAAGAACTAGCAAACTTGGTCCGTCTGATTTATTGTAGTGATATGCATTTTCACAGCTTGCTTCGTCAGAATTGGTCTGCATAATGCGGACAAAATATCAGTATTGTGGTTGCACTGCTATGTGTGCACTTGTCTTAAGAAAGGGTTCATATCATCACTTTTCTAAAGTGAAAAGACTTTGAATTATGCCAATACTGTTCACATTCCAAAATGTATGTACACTCCTCGTGCTGCATTTCGAATTAGCTTCAATATGGGGATTTTTCTGACCTTCTGTTTACTTTTTTTTATTGTTACCCAGATCTGTTTAGCTTGTTTACACTTGCAAGAGCAAAGGGGCTTGTTACACCATTTACATTTACATGTCAGCACACTTTAGCCAAACGTGAAATATGCTTACTGACAGATTACTACAGCTTGCGCGTATACTTCAATTATTACAGCCTTGATTATTCAGAGGAACGTCTGGGTGTATGAGAGATCTCATGATTGTTAGGAGAATATTGTGGCGGGCTTTCGCGAGGAGCAGTGGGTCCGAAATTTTTGAATGAGCTAGCCAACTTTCGATTTGCTGTGTCTCTTACAACGACAACATTTCGCTGGCCATCCCTCTGCAGATGCGCCTCGGGGTGGCTCTCTGGAGGCTTTAACAGGGCCGGGCTATCGCAGTTAATGATGTACAGAACTCAAACACCTAGGAACATCCGACCTAGGCCTGAATCCGATCTCAAAATATCAGAATGCATGAGCTTTTTTCCCCTGTTCACACTGCCATGGATCAGATCCGATCTGTCACATATGAGAAAAAATCGGAATTGGGTCACATTTAACTGACAGTGTAAACGAAGGCCTTTGATAGTAAAGAATAAAACATTTTTGGAAAAGGAAGATTTCATGTTTCAAATTTATCTCCAATTTCATTTCTCTGGAACACTGATATACCAAAAATACTCTTCATTATTAATTCTTAGACAACTACTTGCCAACCTTTGTTTATCATTTAGAGATAAAGAGGCTGTTTGTGATTTCCACTTTAACACTTCAATATATATGAGATCATATTTCTAATTGGAAGCACTGTATTGTAGCTCATTCAAACTTCCTAGCACGTCAGGGTAAATAAGTGGTACAAACCTGTTGCAGGCTGATGAAGAAGATTTATGTGTTGGGTTTATAATTAACCATTGGTGTGTTTATGCAGCTAGTTTTTCATACATGCACTGTACCTGACATACATTTTGAAACATTAAGGACATATTTCACGCCTTTTTTAAACACCGAAAAGTGGCAATACATTCTTTAACATATTGGAAGAGATCGCAGTATAATTGCCACAGTACGAATTCTGTATACATCATGCAACCCTTGCAGACAGGTAGGGGAAAAATATCACATATCGGCATTCACCAGCAAAGCTCACTTTGGTGCAGCACAAGGTGAATTGTTATGTGCACCCTCCTTGGTTATGCTTCATCCATAAATACATATGCACACGTGTTTAGCTTTATGCACATTTAAATAATTTGCATACACACGTCTTGAATGGTTGTACTTTTTAATACGTACAGCTTCTTTTCTATTGTTTTTGCGCATAACTCTGTACTGCCCACCTTCTGATGTAACAAAGCCTTTTATTAAAAAAAAAAAAGGTTTATCTTATCTTTTCGTATAAATCTATCGTGTATGCAGCAAAGAGTCTAGGTACTAGTGACAGCATGTGCAGCTGTAATGCTCTGGACCAAATTTTCATAAACCCCTCTGTTGATGTGTTTGGCTGACATGTGATTGTCATTCTGCGTGCCACACAGATAACCTACCAAAAATGACGAAAAAGCAAGAGCTGACACACTGACGTGACCACGTACACCTTCACCTCCAGCAGACAAATGCGCTCTGTTCTGCAGGCCTCTCTCTTCTCCCAGAGCAGACACACAGTGGAGGACCAAAAACAAATAAAAAAGCCTTAATCATTAAATAATGTGTTACTTATCAAGAAAGGAAACAAAACAAAGACAACAAAATCAGTGCTCGCGCCCTGCCTGTGTCCCTCAGGAGCCACGAGAGAAAGAAGTCCAGCTAGCCTGGAGGCTAATGGTGAAAAACAGCAGGCGGGAGAACGAGGAGTGGACGAGGCTTACCAGACCGAGCTCTACAGTGAGCCAGAGACCTTCCGAACCAGGCCGCTTCGGGTTTTGGGTAATGCCACACGCTGTTTGCGAAGACGAAGTCAGAACTGCTGGGCGGCTCGCCCTCCGCCTGTGTGGGCTGAAGTGCACGAACAACAGCTTTAGCGGGTTTTCTCCCTTGGATGCTCGTCTTTCCAAAATAAAAGTCCACTTGACGAAAAATAAGGTTAATGCGGCACCGTGGGCAGAAAGAAAAACTGAACCATCAGCACCTCCATCGTCCAGGAGGGTAAAATTTGCATCTTAAAGGTGGTTGTAACCAGCCTCTTTAAGGTAAGTAGAACCTGCAGCTTTAAGGGGGTGCCAGAGCTGCTTCTAAAAGGAGGGTGGAACCTGCATCTAGGGGCGGACTGGGACAAAAAAACCCTGGTAGAACATGTGGTGGGTAGAACAGCCCACCACATCCAATTATGCACACCACCCATCATTGCACCCCCACGAATGTGTATAGTACTATTCAACAATATTTAATTATGCATATGAATTTTTTGGGATATTTCAGCCCACTGGAAAATGCCCAATATGCCAGATGATGATCAGTTTAGAGGTGCATGGACATTGCAGTTTAAATATGGAACCTGTAGTGTAGAGAAGGGTGGAACCTGCCGCTTAAAGGAGGGTGGAACCTGCAGCTTATATGTGGACTTGAGTTTAAAGGAGAGTGGAACCTGCATCTTAAATGTGGGTGGAGCCTGCAAATTAAATTTGGAACTTGTAAATTAAAAATGGGTGGAACCTGCAGCCTAAAAGTGGGTGGAACCTGCATCTTAAAAGTAGGTGGAACCTGCCGTTTAAAGGTGGGTGGAATCTGCAGCTTAAATGTGGGTAACACCCGGATTGGGGACATATGAGAGCAGGCTGTCCTGAAGTGCTACCTGCCCAATGCAGAGGGAAGGCAGTTTGTTAATTTTATGTATGCAATAAAGCATGCAAATAAACCAAACGTGATTCTATAATTAGAACAAGGCCAAACATGTAATCAATTTAGGTGAAGAACACTGCCGAGCAGGGGCGTAGCACACAGGGTTGGTGGGGGGGTTTCAAAACCCCCATTTTTGTTGAAACGCGATTCTACCCCCCCCCCCCACTTTCGGCAGATGAAACAGTATTAAATTGATTAAATTGTATTTATAACTTTGCTTTATAACTTTGCTTCCCCACTTTGCTTCCCCATTCCCCACTTTTGGAAAGCTTAATACGTCCCTGCTGCTTAGGAACAAATAGGCATGTCTCAGAAAAACACATTCATGATGCCTCTTTTGAAATAGTGCACTGGGGATTCACACAAACAGACTAGCAGTCAAATGTGGCGGTGGAAGTGTGGTGTGGGGATGCTTAATCGGGCCTGGAAATCAACTCTAGATTCAGAAGTTTCTGATATTTTCTAATGCATGTTTTTTTAAAATAGAAAAATGCATAAGCCATTACAGAAAACTAAGGAGTAAAGACTGACAGCATCTCAAAGAGTTAAAATAATGGGTCCAAAAAAAGGAGTATGAGAACATAGAAACTCTTCCTTCAATATTTCTTTTTATGTCTATGATTTATGAAATTCTTCATCATGTATGTACAGCACAAGCTCAAGTTCATGTGTTTTATTTGTCATATGCCATCCTACTTAGTGCAACTACTTAGTGAAATGCTTTTCCGACAATACCCCCTGGCTGTGTTACACAGAGTTGACAAGACAATAATTTACAAGACAATGTCTGACAAGTAAATACAATCTTACTAAATATAATTTTTTTTAATGAACAAATATGTGCATGAAAATTAACAAACGTGCAGGAAACTGCCAGTGAGCAAAAGCTTCAAGTGTTGAAAAAAGGGAATCTGTGTGTGTGTGGCATCGTGCATTATGTGCTGAGGTCGCAAAGTGTTCCATTTTTGTTTTTAAGCTGCAAATATGTGTCCCTGACTTCAGTAGCATGAACATTTTGTGCGAAGTCTCTCGCAGTTCTGCACCTTTCAGCCTAGATGTCCTGCAGTGCTTACAGAGGAGACCTGATAGTCCTGTAGACTGTTTTTTCCTGGCATTCCATTTCAATTTCAGTTCTACTTCCTCTCCGCTGCATGCAATTCTAATTCCAAGATGCAATACTAATGTACAATGCATTCTCAATTCAATCCATGAATGGCCCGAACTCTGCTGCCCAAGTTTCTACCAAGATGCTAGATATTGTAATGAGAGAGTGCTAAAAAATGACTTCAAACTCCACACTGCTCCTTTAATGAGAACTTACCACAAAGTGTGCCAACATTGTCAGTGATACATGTTTTGAG
Source organism: Ladigesia roloffi (assembly GCA_037577295.1). Taxonomy (NCBI): domain Eukaryota; kingdom Metazoa; phylum Chordata; class Actinopteri; order Characiformes; family Alestidae; genus Ladigesia; species Ladigesia roloffi. Next base: position 2,309,052 of record JBBKCR010000006.1, on the reverse strand, counting down.
AATGGGAACCAACAGGTAAAATAAAACATTATTGGATTGTGGCCTTTTAAATTAAACCTGAAATATAGTTCTTTTTCAAAACTTGTGTTCAATTCACCATACTGTTTCATTTAAAATTAAACATTTATGTCGTAAGCATATCTGATAACAGCCAACTCATTATGGCTGGGAAATCTCTAAAACAGCAAGACTGGTACTCCCAATCAACCTACTGACAGGAGTCCAAGGAGGGACAAACCAGGAGCATCCAAGTTTCATCAATTCACAAAGGCAATGAAGTCCATCCCAGGTCATGAGAACCATCAGAGTCTGGCCAAGTGGCACCGCCCAGGACTTCAGCAGCCTCCCTTGCGCCATCAGAAAAGCAAATCACAATTATGCACACGAGAGCCAGAGCCGCTTCCAGAACACCAAACACCATCACTTGCAGTCTATGGCAGGGCATTTGGGCTGTCATGCAATACAAATTGCACAAAGCATCAGTGACGAGGATGCAGCTTTCCCAGAGTAACTGAAGTTTATGCATGGTTTGATGCGCTAAACAATGAACATGTGAGGAAAGCCACCTCTCCTGCCACTGAACAAGTCATCTGTCTGTCAACAGCCAACACGAGGAAAGCTTTAACAAAGATAACCCATAAAAAGCTGCTGGACCAGAAACATTTCTGGTCGTGTGCTGAGAGAATGTGCTGATCATCCCACTGCCAAAGAAATCTACACTATCCTCCTTGAATGACTATTGTTTCATCAAACTAGCCCCTAAAATCATGAAGTATTTTGAGAAACTAGTTATGGCACACATTAAGAGCAGAATCTCCTGTTTGTTGTACCACCAACACCACCTCCCTCGCCAAAAGGGAATAGCAGAGTCATACTTCTTTAGACAACTGAAGCAGGCAAATCTCCCTCACCCCATCCTTAAAGTGTTCTACAGTGGCACTTGTCGTGGAAAATCAGCATTTATTTATTCATTTCTTTTGAATGATTATTTAATTCTGTATCCATTTCACTGTTTTATTAATTTATTCATTCTTAGTTCTGAGCTAGAGAGTTTCTGAGGCTCCAGTCTCTACAGGGTCGTGTTGACTTGTTGATATGATAATGTCTCAGTCAAAATGTTGTAATGTTTATCTGAAACTCTGTCCTGCATAGTCAGTGAAGGCTGTCTCTGGTAAACAGGAGATTTTAGGTTACCATGGAGATTGATATTGTGCAAGAAGTGACGTTCTGCTCAGTCTGCATGAGTGACAATAACTTTTTCGAATTAGTTTTGGACACCTCCTGATGGGGCGTCTTCTAGAAATGACGTAGCACAGGGGGCTATAAAATATGTGTTCTGTATGAGGAAGACGGAACAGAACAGACTTTGGTATGCATCAGAAGACTGAGGGGTTTCTGTGTTACTTTCTGTTGTCCTTCTGCAGAAGTATCTTGCAATTAAAATCTCTGTTTGATTATTTGAGCAAAGAAAAAGACTCTGTTTGTTCATTTCTGTGAATCTCTGGGCGATTTTCTCTGGCTAAATGGCCAATTTCCATAACACACTATAGAGAGCATTCTGACCAGCTGCATCTCTGTCTGGTACAGCAGTGCTAGAGCTGCAGACCGAAAAAGTCTGCAGAGGATTTTTTCAAACAGCTAGAAACATTAGAGTGTTTCTTCCTTGGCTACAGGACATCTTCTCCAATCATTGCATCAGATAGGGCTCCTGCATTGTGCAACTCCTCACACCCCTCACATGGACACTGCACTGTTCCTATCTGGAATATGGTACTGTAGCATTAAAGACTGAGCAGCTGACTGAACACTCATTTGTCTACCATTGCAGGTTACATTATGCTTTTTAGTGATGCACAGGCACCTAGATTGTCTGTATATTTACAATGAACAGCTGCTAGTCATTTTTACATATACAGCACAGAATTACAGATCAGTATTTTTTGGTTTCCATTTCACTGCTGATGCAACATTTGTAAATTTTTTTATGTTATACATTTCTCTTGCATTAACTTGTACATTTTTATTTCTAGTTTCTAGTTTCTAGATTATTTATAATTGTTGGAAACACAATCTTGTCTCACTGTTTGCATTATATTGCATGTATATATGTGACGACCATGGGGCGTTTGTTTTGATTTGTCTGCCTGTCTGTTTTTTGTAATTAATAAGACTTCTATTGTGAAGCGTTTTTGTTCTCCGGCTGGTCACGTGTTGTGGCTGCACCTGATCCGGGTTTGATGCCTCATTTGGGTTAGGTTAAAGCTCGGAGTCAGTGTGCAGCTCAGCATGTGACCATCGCCTCATCCCCCTGGTTATCCTGTGTTTGTGAGAGTTATTAGTCTGCTTTGTGTTGGTCCTCGTACCTGTTTCTGTTTTGTTTTCTTTAATAAATACCCCGACATGGAACCCCTGTCTGGACCTGCCTTCCTTCCCCACTCCCGAGGTAGCTTTCGGGCTACGGCTCAGGCCGCAGACCGTTACAATATAACAAGTTTTTTAGTATTTCCCATTAAATTATATGGCTTTACCTATTAGTAATTGTCGTCTCTTACATTTTATATTTCATTTTTTATTTCCCCATAAGGTTATTTCTCTTTCTGGATGGTTTTATTGCATGAATATCTGTTTGTTTGTTTGTTTTTTATCCACTAGTGATCTAGTTATTTATTGTACAATATGTGCAGCGCCTTGTGACCTCCCTGTCTGTGAAAGGCGCTCTATAAATAAACCTTACTTACTACTTACTTACTTACATTATATGTCAAATCTCAGAAGTTATGGTGCTCTGGTCAAAACTGGAGGAATTTCCCTCAAGGTAATCAACAATAGATTTGTTTAATAATTTACTATTACTAATCCCTAGATACAGTCACATGATGTATATATGTCATATAATGACTTAGGCATGCCCTTAGCTTCCATTACTAACCATGTAGCTACCATTTCACATCAAACATGACTATGTTAATTATAATGGAACTGCATAAACCTTTCTGGCCAAGCCTGGGGCTTAAAGATCTTGAGCACATACCTCATATATAGAAAAGCATTTGGTAGCCTTTCAACCTTGCTAAATGCACAAGAAAGTTGGGTGAATGTGGGATACAAAAGTGACTTTGATTAGCTGGCAACAGCTGTCATCGTATTGCTAGGGTTCACTGGGATGGGTGGTAGAAGTCCAGTGGGTAAAATACTTACAGCGGCCAAAGTAAGTATTTGACACATCAGCCTTTTTATCAGTAAGTGGATTTTTAAGTGGGCTATTGACACAAAATTTCCACCAGATGTAGACATCAAGCCAAATATTGTATTCATACAAAGAAGCAGAACATTTAAGGATACATTTGGTCATAATAAATTGAAATTACACAGGGAATAAATATTTAACAAACTTCTCAAAAGTCTTTGTTGGAGATTACAGCTTCTAAATGCCTCTTTTATGAAGAGACCACTCATCTGCATTGCTCAGGAGTGTTTCTAGCCCATTCTTCCACACAAACTGTCTTTAAATATTGAAGGTTCTTTTGGACCCTTTTATGAAATTTGATCTTCAGTTCTCTCCATAGATTTTCTATGGGATTTAGGTAAGGTGGTTGACTGGGCAATTCAAGCAACTTGATTTTCTTTTTTTGAATCCACTTCATTGTTTTTTTTGGGCTTGTGTTTGGGATCATTGTGTAGGATCTCACATCTCTCGGTACGGAGGACAAAGGGCATCTGTGACCAGCAAGCTGGTCTATGTCACTCAAGGAAACCACTTTAAGGATTAGGACATGAAGATGCTGCAGATAAAGGAGAGATTGTGGGCCTCATATCCCGATGGACCCGGGTTGAACCTTCACGATCACCAAAAGGGCCCTTTGTCTTTGAGAGACTCCAGACACCCCCTGTCACACACCCACACACACGCACACATATGCGTGAACTAGGGGGGCAAACCTTTGGTCAGCCAAAGTAAAACCTTTCCTCAAGAACAAAGGACATGTTCTCACTTCACCCCAAGTCAAGTCTATAAACATGCTTATTGCCATTCAGGTATTGTGTGGAGGTGACCAGCATCCTAGATCACAGAACACTCAGTGAAAATACAACCTTTTTACATTCCAACTTTGCCCTAAGGTCCTACTCCAAG
>JBBKCR010000006.1:2271933-2289413 GCA_037577295.1 Ladigesia roloffi | reverse complement strand
AGGTTTTGACTTACAGATGAGATCTGATATTTCAGATACAGAGGGCAGTTGAAAAGCAGAAAAGCAGTATAATGGCAGGGAGGGTTCAGGGGAGGTACTACGGGGCACATCAGAAGCCAGCTCTCTGTGAATTTTGTTGATTTTCTCAGTTGTTTTTATCCTATTAACAATGTGGCATCTATATATTTTAGTTTAAAACATACATATTTGAAAAGTAGAGGATTAAGTTTTTTAACGGTGTTACTTATACCTTTTTGGAAAAAAAGATTGAAAGGGAAACTCCACTGATTTTGAAAATTTCTGCATGATTCAATTATATGTGATAAGAGGTTTGGTGTAAAAAACCCTAGTCAGTTTATGGCACCTTTATTTGTAACCATTCCCAAGCCTACAGATATGTTTTATAAATAAGTAATTGTAAAACACTATATGTAAAAAACATATATAAATATAACTCAGTTTGGGTTCTTTGTCACCATAGCACAGAAACAGCTTTAATAAAGATAATAAATGATCTTTAACTGTCCGCTGACTCTGCTGGTTCTGCTCGACGCTGCCCTTTGGGATGATTATTCGGATCCCGATGTTCCATTTAGATAAGATTGGGGACTGCATGAAAGATATAAAAGCCTGGATGTCAAAGAACTTCTTCTTACTCAACGCAGATAAAACTAGGGTCCTTCTTCTCGGTCCGAAAACAAACTGTAAGGTCTAATTCTTGATCTCGCTGGTTCCTCAGCCTATCCAGGATTAACTGTAAAGAACCTTGGTGTCACTAAAGATTCGACACTCATATAATACTCAATACTCAATACTCAATTACTTTTCCTTTGTCTATGAAACATTGCTAAATGAAAAAGTGCATTATGTCTTCATGAGGCAGAAAAACTAGTCCACGCCTTTATTATCTCCAGACTTGATTATTGTAACAGCCTCTTGTCACGTTGCTTCAACAAAAACCTAAACAAGCTTTAGCTAGTCCAGATTGCGGCAACTAGAACCAGGAAATTTGACTATATTAGCCCAATATTATCCAGACTATATTGGCTTTGGTATTGACTACAAAACTCTACTAATGACATATAAAGCCTTAAATAGCCTCACACCTAATTTCCTCAGTGAAGTTATTTCTTACAATGAACCTCTGCAGTCACTCAGATCTGAAGGGGCTGACTTTTTACTTGTTACCAGTATCATGAAAGCTTCATCAAGGGGAAGAGTGTTCTCATATAAAGCCTCAAGCTCTGGAATGCTATGCCATACAATATTCAGGACTCAGACACAGTCTCAGTTTTTAAGTACAGGCTGAACTTTTTTATTAGATGGTAGGTGTAGAGCTGAGAGGCAGTGGGCCCAGTAATTGTAAGTAAACTGGGACACTGATGTTGTAGCCCCCCACTACTCACGTTCACTCAGGTTTGTGATGGTGGAGTGGAGGTGTGCCAGTGCCTCAAGGCACTCTCACGCCCATCATGCCTCTCGATTCAGGCCTTTCTGGCTAGGCTGCTCTAGCTAGATATGCCAGTCATAACATGCACTCCTCATAGATATTAACAATGCCTTGCAAATTTACACAGAACTAACTCTCTCCTCTGTTTTCTCCAAGGGGAACTCCTGCACATCTGCTGGACTTACCTACATGGGAAACTGCCCTTGGTTGATCCCGGCCCCACTTGTGCCCTTCCCCAGGCTGGGTACATCGCTGCCTAAAGCTCTGACGGAGATTGTCGCTCATGGTCATACAAAAGCCACGCACATTCTAGTCCAGTCTCTTGTCATCTCCAAACTGGACTACTGCAACTCTCTACTGGCTGGTCTTCCACAGAAGGTAACTAAATCTCTTCAGCTTATTCAGAACGCAGCTCCAAGATTGGTCTTCAACGTTCCTAAGCTCACTCACACCACACCCTTACTACAAAACCTTCACTGGCTTCCTGTAAATGCACGAATTAAATTCAAGTCTTTAACTCTTGCCTTCAAAGCCACGAATGGATTGGCACCCCCATACATGGTGAAGTTGATCAAACAGCGGTTCACTTCTCGTCCTCTCAGGGCTTCAAGCACAGCTCGTCTTGAGCCGCCACCACTCAAAAGAAGAGGCCCCCCAATGGTGGAACGAACTCCCTCTCCCCATCAGATCGGCAGAGTCTCTTGCTGTTTTAAAACGTCGGCTAAAGACCCACCTCTTTAAGGAGCAACTTGGCGACTAACCATCTCCACACCCTCCTTACCTTCCTAACCATGTTTTGTTACCTTCTTTTACAGGTGTTGTCTTGTGTCAAGATTGTAGTTTTAGTAAGGTATCAGTGACGGTGTTGATCAGGTGTAGTTTGGTAACTGTGACAAGTGTTGATCAGGTGTACTGAGCTACAGTACCATAGGCGATTGGTGGATGTTGACTTAAATCTTGCTCTACAGGTCCTTGATACTGTTGTAGACAACTTGAGCACTGTTGTACATCGCTCTGGATAAGGGCGTCAGCTAAATGCTGTAAATATAAATGTTTATGGACAATGGATTCTGTTTCACTTCCAACAATATTACTTTTCTGTACATTTAGTGAAACATAGAACATAGACATAGAAGGCCTGTCTATAATCATGTTCATCAAGGCCCTCTCTTATTATTTAGTCTTTCCTTTCTATCGGGTCATTCTTAGGAGGACAGGTTCCCCCTTTGAGTCTTGGTTCCTTCTGAGGTTTCTTCCTCCAGTTGAGGGAGTTTTTCCTCTCGTCTGTCACCTTTGGCTTACTCACTAGGGACTTGGACCTGGATTCTGTGAAGCTGTTTTGTGACAACCTGGTTGTAAAAAGCATATGGGGCACTGTTTTTAGACCATAATACTTACAATTTAATCAGGGCTGAGCACGTAATGGCGGCAATTATTTTATCGCTCGTTATTGTGGGTTTTAAAAATCCTTTAATTTTTAAATTTGTTTTTTTTAGCTCGTGAGTGCGCAAAGCAGGCACCTCTACACATATTCTGCATCTATGGCTCTATATTGTAGCTGGTTTTCGTAGGGATTAAGCATTCCATTACTTTTCTCCATATTATACAAACAAAAGTTATGGGTCGGAAGACCCCACAGAATCCAGCCGAGACCTAGAGTGATGCCACCAACAAAGACTTTAGTGACACATCATTCCGATTTTCATAGAGTTTACTTGCCATTACAACTGTTATAATGGCTCCATCCCCATGCTCTGGGACTTTATATTATATTTCAGTCGATGTACTGTGTGAAATGTAAATAAAAATATGACGACTTCCCAACTGGAGCCTTTCCCTGTGGTCATAGGACAAGAGAAAGAGAGGCACCCATGACAGGTGACTATTGAATTGTGGGGCCATCTCACAATTAATTAGGTTCAACGGCAACAGATCAGCAACATAATTGGATATAAAAAGTGTGTACCAGAGACAAAGCCTCTCAGAATTGGAATAGGCTTTCAAAAGCTATCAAGCTTTCAAAAAGTGTTCTGGGATGGGGAAGCCAAATTATAAATACAATCACGACCATATAAAATCTGACCAAAGTGGGGGATGGAATCGTGTTTCAGCAAAAGTGGGGGTGTTGAAACCCCCGTGTGCTATGTCCAACAATTTAAGAATTTAATTCCTCAATGTAAAATGAATTTAATTCCTCAAAATCAAAATGAGTGTATATATTACAGACAAAGATGTTACCATCTTCATGTAAATATAGGGTTTGAGAAGTGTTTGCTTTTGTCTATCCCAGGAGATACAATATCTAACCTTACCCATTCACACATTTCTTTCAATTAGGCTCGAATCAGGACAGACGCTGTAAACAGGGGTTAGTCGGCAGTGATGCAATTGTGGAGATGGTAGCAAATTTGACTGAATCTAGCCATACAAACTTGGTCACTTAAAAGCTTAAATTCCTCTCAGATTTTAAGACTTTTTTTTTAAAAGATGTGCCCTGCAGTGTGAATGGATCCTCAACCATCACTGAAAAGGATAACTAATTTCACTTATGTGTAAGCTCCTAATAAAAAACATCGAGAGAACCTCTTAGAGAGAAAGGCACATCAACCTGGAAAGAAGACATTTGAATCAGACAAAATATGGTCAGGAAATAAGCAACAGTCAGAATAAGCAACAGTGACCACTGTGTTTTGCCAGTAGGGCAGGTGATGCCCACATTTTTGTTGCGGGCCAGTTTGTTTCTACCATTTTTGGAAATCTGCCAGAGAATAAGGGGATTTATATCCAGGTACATATGGTCACATTCTAAATAGATTTTTGTAATTTAAAAATTTCCATACTTGTCTTGACCAATGGACCAAAGGAACATGTAAATAACAAATGGTGCAATACTTTTTGCCATACTTTTCACTTCACAGTACACAAATGTGTACATTTACAAACAAGTCAATGGTTAATTACTAGAACCTGCCAACCATAAAACTTTGGTGTAACTATATCCAGTACAATTATATTTTTTTCTGAAATGAGAAGACACTCATTTTTATATATTCAAATGTGTTTATTATCTCTGCTTTTGTTTTACAGTTTGTGTAAAAAAAGAAAAAAGAAAACTGTCATATGCATACAGTATAGACTTTAATACAAGGGTACTCAATCTCTGTGTTGAAGGACTCCACAAACTAATTAAGTGCTTGATAGGTACTCAAGCACATGTTAAGCAAAGGTTAATTATAGTGAGGAATCTCCAACAGGAAGAGAAGATAGAAAAAACAACAAAAAAACTTGATAAAAAGAAACAATTTGAATAAACAAAAGATACCTTTATAATGTCTGTAACCCTAATCAAATCTTTACAGAGGTATTAGATGCATGGCTACAAGTTACCAGAAAATGAAAAAAGTCAGTACTAAATAGATACAAGAAATAACTGTTTAGTAATTCTAGAAAAAATAACTGCTTCTAAACGATCAAGTACGTTTTAAAATGAACCAACACCAGAGGAATAAATGCGGGCATAGGATGACAGATGACTGATATTTCTTTCATATAAGCCCCATAAATGAAAATATATTTGAACAGCATTTCATATTTTTTTCTGGCATGCAAAAATTACCTTGCAACCAACACCTCAATTAGGCAACTTGAGTAGTATAAATGGAAGAACCTATACCATACACACATGGTTAGACATTAAAACCAAACAAGAAATCTACATTTTGAGCACAATATGTAACATAGCAGAACACGGTTTTCCAAAACATTTCAAACTGTACAGTTTTTTTCCCAGAAAATTGAACAACTACAAAAATCACCTGCACTGCAGGAAATACTCTACAGTACACTCTACTCATCAAATGAACTCTGAAAGAGAATGTGGGAAGAACCTGTTGCAGCTGAATGAGTCTGCTGATGTTCTTCTAAAAGATTCGGAAAAGCAAAGGCTTTGTCGCACTCTGTGCATTCATATACAATTTGGCCAATGTGAGTTTCCTGGTGCTTTTGTAAATGAGAAAGCAAAGTAAAAGACTGATAGCACATATCACATCGATGGTCTCCACCTCCTTTATTCCGCAATTCTGGGTGTTTCTTTTCATGTTTTAAGAGGTCAGATGCTGTACAATATGCTTTGCTACACACTGTGCACCGATGTTTCCTTCTTGCATCATGGATCCTGTAATGGGACAAAAGATTTGCTTCTGTTTTGAAGGACTCTGAGCAAATTTCACACTTATACGGACACTCACTATGTATTTGTTGGTGCTTTGTGAGGTATTTCTTCTTCGCAAAGCTTTTGCCACAAACCAGACACCTGAAAGGCCGCCCATCTCCATGCAGTTTTTGGTGCTCCTGTAAACTGCCACTTGAAGTGAATCTTTTGTTACAAACAGGGCAATTGTAGAAGTCTTCCCCAACATCAACCTCCTCTTCCTCCTCTTCCTCATTATTGACGACTTTAAAAGAAGCTCCTGAAGATCTCTTCTTGCGAGAGTGGCGCATGGATGAATGTCCAAGACCAGTGTCTGGAAACGAATGTTTCTGGTGAGCACAGTTATGCTGGCGAAAAGCATCGCTTCCAATGAAGCTGTCTCCACATTCTGTGCACTCATATTGCGTAGCTGTAGGCAAATGGCACTGTTCATGTTCTTCAAGTTGCTGTTTGGTTGCAAAAGTCTTGTTGCAAATATTGCACATATGCGAATGAACTGAAAGATGATTTGCAAGCTCTAAGGCTTGAGCGAAGCTCTCAGGACAAATCGGGCATTTATAAATTTTGTCCAGATTTATACTGACTGGATTTGACAACTTCGATTTTTCATTGATCTGGGAGTCTGAAGGCTCTTCATCACCATGTAGTTGCAAATGGCTGAGCAAGAGATGACGCTGGTTGAAACTCATTGGGCATCTCTTACATGAAAATGAATGTGGCCCAGAAAGCTGATGACTGAGTTGATGCTTTTTCAGGTGAGAACCATGTGAGAAATGCTTATTGCATTCAGGGCATGAATAAGGACGCTCTTTTGCTGGACGACAACCATGCTCCGAGAGCTGCTCCGGATCTTGAAATCGCACCTGGCATGTTTCGCAGCGGTATTTGTATTGCTGAGCATTATTTAGTGAAGGACTGTTGTTCATCACAGTTGGAGGTGACTTTTGCCTTGCAGGTGGGATCAAGGGAGGGATCTCATCCTCTTGATCTGTGTGGCTCCTGCGATGCTCAGCTCTGCTTGATTTGCATGAAAATGTTGCATCACAAAGGTCACAAGGAAAATTTTCATCACGGTGACTGAGCATATGTTCAGCCAGCTGCGTCGCTCCCGTGAAGCTCAGATGACACTTAGTGCACCGATGTGGCCGTTTTGTAACATGACTGTGTCTGTGTTTGCGCAGGGCAAAGGATGAAATAAAACCTTTACCGCACATAGGACATTGAAACTCTGTTTTGTGGCTCCGCTGATGGTGCTGCAGATTTACAAGATGGACAAAGCATTTGCCACATTCCTCACATTCATAGGGTTTTTCACCAAGGTGGCATCTTTGATGGTCCTCAAGACTTTCAGACGTCAGAAATGTTTTTCCACAGACATGACAAGGAAAATAGGGAGCAGAGTCGGAGTCATTGTCACTTGCACCTTCATTACCTCCATCCACTGCACCATTGTCGGCAGATTCATCCTTGTGTTGCTGCATAGAAGTGCTTGTAAGTTCAGAAATCCCCTTATGTTTATCTTTGCAGTGCCTCATATAAGATTTTCTTGTTGTGTAAGTTTTATCACACGGATCACACCTAAATATTTTAGGAGACTCCCCTGTGATAGACTCCCTTGCCTTCACAACCTCAACTGGGTGGGAAGAATTTTGATGCATTTTTAAGGCTTTAACTGTCCAGTACCTTAACTTGCAGGTGTTACAACCAAACGGTCGACTTTGGTCATGAAGAGACATATGACTGTCCAAATCTGAGGGATATCGAAAGCTTCTGAAGCATTCAAGACAGGTTTTAGAACTTGTATCCTGATGTTGAGTCTTCATGTGTCTCTGCAGCAACCCAACTTGATCAAAGCTCTTACCGCACAGTTGGCATTGGTGTTTCTTACCTAATCTACGCTCAAGGTCTTCACGGCCATGATCCTCAAGATGACTTATAAGTCTGAGGCCATCAGTGAAACTTTGATCACACTCAGAGCACTGGTATTTGTGGACAACTCCATCTCCTTTGTCCAGGTTTCTTTTTTCCTGATCTTTGCATGAAAACTTTGTTTGCAATACACCAGTACCTGTTGTATTAGTTCCCTCATTAAATACAAGGACTGTATCATCATTAAGCTCCAATTCTGAGGAAGCGGCACCTTCTAGGTAAGGTTCGTTTTTTGAATCCCTATTTTTATTGTCTTGCATTTGCGTCTGGCTGCTGTTTGGAAGGTTTTTTATACACTCTTCATCTAGTGGCTCCTCCTTTACACTAAAGGTGTTTGATGTCTGCTGCTTTAGGTCTTGTGACTGTTGAAGTCCATCAGATCTATGCTTTGTCAGAAAATGCTGCTGAAGCTGTGAGAACAATAAAAAGTGGCTGCTACATCTAACGCAGGAAAATCCCTTGATTTCTGAAGTACTGGCTGCCTTGGGGGAAGCATGTGACTTAAGATTAACGATGCAGGTCTTCTGATGTTTCTGAAGTCCATCTCGAGTAAACAGTCCACCACACCGGTCACAAAGCAGTTGATCAATGCTTTGTCTTTTCCCAGTGCATTTAATTAAGTGTCGCTGAACGTAGTCTCTTCTGATGAAACGTTCACCACAATTGGCACATCCGAAAGGTTTTTCTCCTGTGTGAAGACGTGTATGAACCTTCAACTGGAACATGTTTTTAAAGTGCCGGGGGCAGTACTCGCACTGGAATTTTAATTTATTTGAATAGTGCCCCTGTATGCGTTGTAAGAGTTTAGAGGTTTCTCTGCATGGCTGGTTTAGAGAATCCGACTGAGATGACTTCGAAATCGAAATTTTTTTTAACCTGCTGCAGTTTATCCTACTGATATGTGCTGCTAAACTCTTTTTGGAAGAAAACCTGTTACCACACTTTTTACAAGAGAATGGTTTAAAAGTAGTATGCAGCATGGCGATGTGTCGTGCTAAACTGCTGCGGACAGAGAACTGCTTAAAACAAACGTTACATTCAAAAATATCATTTGGCTGCTGCATTTCAGTTTGCAAGCCTGTGCCAAAAAGATCAACATTTATCTTTTCAATGCGCACTTCAAGTCGCTGTCTCTTGCCTCCACAGTGCGCCTGATGTACTTTCAGATGATCAAATCGGGAAAAACAACTCTCACACAATTTACAACGATATGGTTTGACGTCTGTGTGAGTAAGGATGTGGCGCCTCAGATTTCTGGGTTTTGTGAAGACTTTCATGCAGAAACTGCACTTCAGTTCACCATCATTTCCTCCTACTGTTATTCCAATGTTTTTCAGATTTGATCCATTAACTGACATGGGTTCGGTTTTTGCACAGTCTATTATTTTCTGTCCATGTTCCTTAAATATACCATCACAGAGGGACTTGTGCTGTAGATATTGCGGTTGACTCTCAAATTTCTGACCACAGCGAACACATTGTTTGTGACATTGAAGGTGCCTAAGCAGGTAACTTCTGTATCTAAAGCGTTTAGTGCAATGTGGGCAGCGCTGTTTAAAACTGTCCTTGAGACTTGTCCTGACTTCCTTTGATTCATTGCATTTTCTGCTTGGGACAAATGAATCTGTGCCTTTACATTTACTCTCATGTGCCATTTTGGTAGTGTTTATATTGCAAGTAGCTCCACTGTTTCTGTAGGCATTTTGTGGTTTCTTGTCTTTGCAGTTCTTCTGATGCTCTTTCATAATCTTTTTCCTGTAACATTTCCCACATCTTGAACACGGAATCAAGGTATTCTTCCTATGAGCTTTTTCATGAATTGTCACACTGCTTGCCATGTTAAATACATGTGGGCAGTATGAGCATTTAAATTTTTTTTGCACTTTGTCCAATACCACACTTCGTTTGGGCTGCTCTTGTTTTTTAGTTGAGATTGATATTGGAGATGGATGAATTTCTGTGCATCTCTCTTCGTGAATTTTGCAGTATTCCTTTCGGGCAAAATGTCTCCCACACACTTTGCAGGGAAAAGGCTTTTCACCAGTGTGAATACGAATATGCCGAACTAGTGTAGCACGACTATGAAAAGCACGTTTACAAAACGGACACGTGGAAGCCGATGACTTTGGAATGTGAACTGAGCAATGCTGACTTAGTGATTTGGAGTCACCAAATACCTTTTTGCAAACTCCACATTTGAAGACTTCACCAATTTCTTCTATCTTTTCATCTGCAAGAATGTTTTCAGGAGGAGCCAGGGTCGATTTGGGTTTAGATTTCTTCTTTTCATGTGTGGTAACATGTCGAAGCAAGTACACTGGAAACTTGAATTGAAGCGGGCAGTCAGGGCACTGAAGCATACCCCTTTTTATGTGGGATTGTCTGTGTTTTAACAAATCTCCAATTGAGGGTAGAATCTTTTTACAGACAGAACACTGTATCTTTCGTCTGTGAATTTTGATGTGAGTAATTAGATGCCCACGCCTGCCAAAGTTCTTCCCACAGTCCAAGCAGCGGTACCTTTTTGTCCCACTATGCAATTGTACATGTTTGTTAAGCGCGTGAGCGGTCAGGAAACATCTTTCACAGAAGCGACAAGACAAAGTCTTCATACTAGAAGACGCTTTGCTTTGTGGTCCGAGGTCAAGGTCTGTTTGTTTCAGGTTACTGGCATTGACATTTACGCCATTTAGCGTTTTTGCATTCTGAAGCAACTTGTGTCTTTTCATGTGTCTCCAAACTCCAGATTTGTGTGCAAACACAGCCGGACAAAATTTACACTTGTGACCGGACCAACTTCTAGAGGGAAGAGTCATCTTTTTCTGTTCTTTAACCTGTACCTTGAGGTCCTTCACTTCTTTTCCACTGAATCTAAATTTTTGAAAACATACTGTTCTAATATGTCTGTTACGATTGCAAGTCATGCTGAATGTTTCACTGCACAACGGGCATTCGTATCGGTTTCCAATTTTTCCTTTTCCTGTCTGAATATATTCATTCAGACACTGCTCTCGCAAATGCCAGGTTCTATTGTAGGAATACTTAAATATCCGTGGACAGATGGGACAAGGAAATCTTTTGGAAAGAGTACTATCAGGCGGAGGGGATTCATTAAGCTTTGCCTTGTTTTGAGAACATATCTCCCTTTTATGCTTGTTAAGATTCCAGGAATATTTGAAATCCTTTTTACACCTATCACACTGAAATGGTTTTTCATCAGAGTGTGATCTGAGGTGTGATTTTAGTTGTGCTCGGAGTCTGAAGACTTTTCCACAAACAGGGCAACTTATTCTTTTGGGGGTCTGGTCTGTCTTGTTTATGTCAACAAGCTTTACAAAACAATCATTAAGCCTCATCTGACAGCTGTCAGTCCCACCTGTGACTGTGGGCCTTTCCGCTTTAAAATTTGTTTCTCCCTCGTCCTGGGGTTCTAGTATCAAGGGAAAGCATCTGGTCTTTCGTTTATGAACCATCAGGTGACTAGGATGCATAAAGTACAAACCACAACAATCACACCTAGTTTGAGTGACCGCCCTATGCCTTTCCTCATGAGCAATATAACTCGTTCTTTTGACAAATGGTTTGTGGCAGTACTTACACATGTATTTTGCTTTCAACTTAGTGCGTGATACTAAAGAATCAGACTGGTGCATATAATTTTGCTTAACCTTCTGACACAAATGTTGCATTGCCAATGTCTCATTGGACAAATAACATCCACAGGTTACACAGTGCTGAAAGTTACACTGAGAATGTTTGCTGTGGTGATGGTCAATAAGTTCATCTAAACTTTGCAGAGGTTTTTTGCACTCAGAACAATGGTACATGTTTTTATCATCAGCATTCCGCTCACCTGTCTTCAGAAGCACAACAGGTTGCAGTTTTTTCATTAATTTCTTGGATGGTACCAAGGAAAATTCACTTGAAATCCTGTCAATTCCACTTCCAGTCCTTGTTAAGTCTCTAGCCATTTGCTCCTCAGTGCAACCACTTTGTTGTGTGGAATCTGACGAGCCCTTATAGTATGCATGCAGTGGAGGAGGTTCATGAACACACTCTGCTGCTTCTTCCATTTGAAGCCTGGCCACTGGTTCAATTGTAGCTCTCACAAGAATTGGGGGTTGGGTCTTATTTAAGTTATCATTTACCGTCTCATACTCAAAATGTGACTTCTGCTGGTCTACTGCTGTATGAACCAGGCTACTCAGAACAGGTGGAGTGTGTTCTGTGTTGTTAAGGCCCAAACAAGACTGTAAGAATTCAAGACTACTGCGCTCAACATCTTGATTGATAGAATCTTTACCTTCTGTTATGTCAGACTGA
The DNA here is from genome assembly GCA_037577295.1 of Ladigesia roloffi. NCBI lineage: Eukaryota > Metazoa > Chordata > Actinopteri > Characiformes > Alestidae > Ladigesia > Ladigesia roloffi. Next base: position 2,277,501 of record JBBKCR010000006.1, on the reverse strand, counting down.
GGTTTAATGTCAAGGGACACCTTTTCATGGTCAGAGTTTGACTCATTTTCTTGACCATCAATTTTAGATTCACATGGGCTGATGTTTTCGATCTTGCAACAATTCTGCACATGTGGATCATCATACAGGTCATCCTTTTTTTCTTCTAAATTCCAGTTCATACAATTCAGGTCCACAGAGCAAACAGAACTGAGCTCAGTATTTGGAATATATTTGTAACCCTTGCTTGTTTCTTCAGCACAGTCTGTATTCTGGTTAGAACGCACTTCCTGCTCCATTTGCTCCCCGTTCATCAAAGTGCATTTATTTTCACCTTCTGTGGTACTGATATTTACACACAGACTCTGTAGATTTAAAAGAGACTTTTCCTCCAAAGCGACATCATCCATCATATTCTCCAAATCATTGCTTTCACTCTCATGTTTCATGTCCTGAGTGCCCCCATAGTCAGAGGCTTCATTTTCCAGAACTTGTTTGTCTCTTCCTGTCAATTCACTATCCAAAGGACCTTGATTTAATTCACTTGTTTCCTCGGTGCTCCTTATCTTCTGAAGTTCTAAAGATGGTTCAGAATTATCTTCTACTAAGACATTGGAAATACTCTCATGGTCTGCTTCAGAACAGCTGCTAACATCTGAGTATTCCACAAGACTTGTCATGTTCACCAAACCAGGATCTGGTTCTGAGCCATGTGTATTCGAATTCAAACAAGACAGATCGTTATTTGTGATGGCAACCAGATTTGTCTCGATATCTTTTGCTTGACATCCATCAGAGTCTACCGATTTCTCCTCCTCTTGCCATGGTTGTTCAAGACATGTATCCTGCTGTGAATTAGCCTCCGAATTCAAATGATTCAAGGCTGGTGTGGAGATCTCTTCGGGAACTATCATGCTTGAGCTATTATCTTCCCCTGCAAGTTGCTCAGTATGATGTTCCAAGTTCTCCTCAGCCTCCAAGGGCACGGTCAAAGTCTTTGAATCAGATGGAGTTGCGGAATTGTGACATGTATTCCATCCATGAGCCATTGTTTGCAGTTATGAGTTTAATAAAGTTTTGCAGGTTTTTTCAATACCTGAAAGACAACTTATTATTATTATTATAATTATTATAATGATTTCTTCAACTACTACTACTACTACTACTACAACAATTTTAAACCATTCTACATTGGTAACAGTTTAAATGAAGCACTTACCCAACTGTGTCCAGTGAATATGATCAAAACGTTCATAATTATGTCTGGAGAACTGTAAGGAGAGAACAAATATTTTCAGACACATAAAATTATCTTTAATTATAAAAAAAAAACACAAAATACCTCAAATATGAATACTGTGGTAACACATTTGCTGGAAAATCTGCATTGTTTTCCACTGACCAGATGAATATATATATTCAATAAAATCTGTTCTTATTTGTGTATTAGTTGCTTGATTCATTTTGTACAACTGCACTAATATCTATATATATATTAACATTATATATTAATATGAACATATTTAGAAAATATATTTTGAAAGACGTGAGTGGAGAAGTGTACAATAACTTGACCCACGAGATATTTTTTTGTCCAAAGCCAAACTTCAAGGGTGTAAAAAAGATACGTCTATTCAACCCAATCAAAGGCCTTTTCGGCATCCAAGGAGACAAATATTTCTGGTGAGGAAGAATCTGATGGGTGATAGATGATGTTAAACAGATGTCTTACATAAAAGAAAACCTGTTCCTAATAAAGCCTGTCTGGTTGACAAATTATATCAGGAAGAACGTTTTCAAGGCAACAGGCAAGAATTTTGGTTCAAATTTTGACATCTACATTTAGCAGTGATGGGTAGGAACAGTAGGAACTACACCAGAGAGGCTTTTTTTTTTTTTTTAAAGCAAGGAGCTTTGAGCATGTCGTAGAGTTTGAGGAAGGATACCAGACTCAAAAGAATCTATAATAATGTTCAGGAGAAGAGGGATAAGTTTGTATGGGAATTATTTCGAGGAAACCCATCTGGTCCTGGGCTCTTTCCACTCTGCATGGCCATGATACTTTACCCTACTTCCGATGATGTAATAGGTTTATCAAGATATCCAATTACAACTTGATAGTTAAGGTATGGGAAGACATCATTAATTCCCTGAGCGTCATGAAAAGGGTCACTGATAGTGTTTATTTCTGAGATATTTAGAAAAGCTGCAGACTTACAAAGTTGATGAGCCAAATGTGACTAGGCTTGTCCCTGTATTCATAATAGGTGTGCCTGGACTTTAAAATCATTTCTTCTGCGCTGACTGAGGTTTTTAAAAATCTGACTTAAAGAGCAACTCCTTATATTATTCTGGAAAAATGTGAGTCAGTATACTGGTTTTCTAGGTGACAAATGTGGCCCATAACGGTGGAGAGACCGGAGCTTCTTGTCATAGAACGCATGCGATATAAGTTGGCTCCTCATCTAAGCTTTGAACATTTCCCACAGTATGCTAGGATCCGTGTCCCCAGTTGCGGTCAATGAAGAAATTGGTCTGTTGTGAAACAAATTCAACAATATTAGGAGCAGATAGAAAAAAAGTGTGTTTAATCTCCAGGGTGGGCGAGATGTAGGTTTAAGGGCAATCTCTAACGTGATAGTGGCAACTTTTTACAGTCAATAAGAAAAAAATCTATGTGTGCGGTGAACAGGGGAATGGTACACGGTTTCAAGAAATTATTCACCATACAACCCAGAATACATACTCCCAGAACCCAGTGAATCTTTTCTGCTATCAATTCTCCGTATGAATAAGCTGTTAATGAAATAGCCTTAGGTTGTAAATTGTTACAGAAGGTTTTGCACCATTTTACTGATGATGTGCCTTGGCTTACAGGAAAAAAACATTCTGTCTTTTTACATTATTTGGAAATAGTTACATTTATTTAATTAATTAAAAAATTATCAGCAGAACACTTGATTTAAATTGTTTGAGTGAAGCATCTTTCCTTTATTATTTATCATAATTTAAAGAGCCATTATTAAATAATAAAAAAATAAATACTATGAAAGTTACAATCTGATTAGTCAAATTAACATTTTAAAAGTCAGTGACCAGCCGACTGTCAAAAAAGTCGTTGCAGCCCTAGATGACACTACACGTCTAACTAGGGATGACACATGATTTTCGAATACTGGAATATTCGATATACATTCGAATATCGTTTGTTGTCTATGAAGTTCAGTGCAAACTGTGTCATATGAAGCTGGAATACCAAAGATCAACCACTACCATGCACAGTCATCCTAGAGCGAAGCGACCACCAGGGTTGACCTCAGGCCGTTTCAACGGATTTAGACTTATTGGCTAGGCAGTTCTAAATGTGGTTAGTTATGCATTTTTAAAACTGAAATAGTGTAGAAGAGTTTAATAGGCGAGTTGCTCTTGTTCATTCACTGTACTGTGATTTGAAACAGTTTGTTTTGTGTGATTAAAGACACCGTGAAAAATAACTTTCACCCTCTCTGTCGTCACGGGTTTGTGCGCATGCGCACATGTGTGCAGGCAGGGGTCGGTCTTCAAAAAAAAAAAAAAAAAATTGAATAGTTGTCCTTGATTTACAGATAGTGTTTTTGCCAAAAAGTCACATCCCTACCATCTACCAGACCACAATCATTAGGATGAGTTAATGATCTTGACGGATTTTGAATATGTAAATTCAACTCACCGGCAATTTCAACTAGATGTGAGTCAATGATGAGTAAAGCAGAGAAAAACTCGAAATGACTAGGAACTGAACACGAGCCGATACATAATGACCCTTTCCATTGTTTGACAGCCTTCTCAATCAAGTTCACTATTCAAACATGCATTTTTTTTTCTCTCCGAGTCAGATTCAATTCAGTGTGACCTATGTGGATTAAACCATTCTAATTCGAATATGGTCTCCCCTAAATGCAGGGGGAGGGGAGGCGGGGTTCAAACACAGTCTGCTCACTCAAACAAGCTCACAGAGTTGCAAGACGTTTGAAAGATAACAAGCCTACAATCAATCCAATCTATGTTCCAATTGAAATTACTCCCATTAAGGTTTTAAAAAGTGTTTTTTTTTTTCAACATGACTGCCGGCAGAATAAAACTCCCCCTAGTGAATGCGAACAAGTCAATAGGTAAAAAAAAAGTTTGATGATTAATTGAAAATGTGGCTCATATATACGGCTTGAATGTGCTTGGGCTCTGCTAAGCAGATGTCGGTCCAAGTCAGATTTCATCCGTCACACTCTCCCCATCTCATCCAAATCCCCCGCTACCTCATGCCTGCCATCCGGCCTTTTCCTACATTTTCCACTGCAGTCCACTCTTCTCCCTAGATCAGCAGCGGTCTCTTTGCTCATAAGTTTACATACCCTGGCAGCAATTATGATTTCTTAACATTTTTTTGGAGAATATGTTTAAAACAAACAAAACAATTCACTCATGGTTAGTGGTTGGTTGAAGCCATTTGTCAAAATATTATTTCCGCTTTAAATCATAATCACAACACAAAAAATCCCAAATGAGCCTGATCAAACTGTACATACCCTGGTGTTTTGGCCTGACAACATGCACACAATTTTACACAAATGGCAATATAAGGTTGCCATCTTCATCTGTGTTTGCTTGCAATTCATGGGTGTATATAAAAGATCAATGAGTTTCTGGACTCATCTTTCATCCAGTGCTGCACTGAGTTTTTTGGATTCCAAGTCATGGGGAAAGCAAAATAATTGGCAAAGGATATGTGTGAAAAGGTAGTTGAACTTTACCAAACATGGAAAGGCATATAATAAAATATCAAATTGATATCAAATCAAATCAAATTGTGAATGCAAGTAAGCAGTGTTCAATTAGGTGTTCTCTTGGAACCAAACCATGGTCAGATAGACCAACTAAAATTTCAGCCAGGAAAATGTGGGCTGCAAAGAAAAACCCACAAATATCTTCAGGTGAAATAAATGACTGACATGTGGGCGGTGTCAAAATGCACAATAATTAGGCACTTGAAGAAAGATGGGCTGCGTTATAATATGCCAAACAGCACAGAGACAAGCCTCAAACCTTCTGGCACAAAGTGAATTTGAGGGATGAGACTAAAAAATAACAACGGTATCAGTTTCAATACTATATACCGTCATAAAAAGAATACACTTCGTCAGTATGCAAGCCGAATGACTGTCCGACCCACAAATGGCATGAGAAGCCTGCATTAACTCTGTGTGGTATTGACCAATCGGTGAGGGTTAGGGGCGGGATTTGGAATGAACTTGCTAAATATTCGCAATGGATTTAAATAATGGATTGTCTTCTAAGTGGATGCTGATTTCTGTGGATTTAGACCATGTTTCAAGAGGTAAGGTAAGCAGCGATCTAGGTTATAACTGATTATATCTTATGTGTTGATTTGTGTGCGTGCTTTAAATACTCCTCGTCGAGGAGCCGTATCACCCCCCCGTTGTTTGCGGAGTGTCAAAATTTGCAGGGAGCAAGCTATCCTGAATGGATTTTCACTACTAGGTTATAGTATTCAGACTTTGATATATAGTGTCTTGCAACTGACACACCATCTAT
>JBBKCR010000006.1:2251134-2263914 GCA_037577295.1 Ladigesia roloffi | reverse complement strand
AATCCTTTTTTTCCCCACTGTATATCCAAATTGATAGTCATATATGTCACAAAAGTTCTACAAGTCATACATAAACAGCAAATAAGGCTGTAAAACTTATGACATTGTACCTGCCCCAAGTTCTATGACCCCCACTTATATCTTGTCACATCATGAGACTAGCATTTCAGTTGTATCTTGATTAGATTTTAGCCACATGTGTATATATTTGGTAATGAGTTTCTGGTCAGCCAGCCTTAATTCCAATCGGTATGTGGTAAGTGACATGCAAATCCGTTCATATACAACAACCAGTCATCTGTGCTGCCTGTTTTTTTTCTGTTCTACTCAAGATATATTTTTGTGCAGTTAGCTTCTGCAAAAAAAAAATCAGGTGTTAAGTTTCATTACTACCATGAACCATGTACATTAAAACATGGTGCATCGTACTGAAAAACAACAAGCAGAGAAGTTTAACCAAACTGGTGATTTATTTAAGCTTATCTAGAACAGCACAGAGAATTACTGTTAAAATCAAATCAGGAGATGGAAGATCAGCAACGAGCACATTAAATAACTTTATTTAATACATAACTATTTAACATCGACCTCAGATGCACCATCACAGTAGTGGGAGATGTTTTTGTTTGTCGGTGTGTCTTGGAGGGAAGGATGCATTTATAGTGCTGTTATAATTTGTTTGGTTGCACTCACACATGCATTATATGTGGCTTGGTCTGATCCAGATTCAACACTGATAATCATGGTGCATCAAGTGACTGTGTAAACGGGGTCATACAAGTATATAGTACTTGTGAAACGAGAGAGAAATTGTGATTTCTGCATCACTTCTGGTAGCACCTGAAATCTGTGCCCTTTCATTTTGAACGATGATAAACATCCTTTACAGAATTCCATTAAAAATCAGAAGGGGCCACTTAGGACCAGTCAAATAACATACCATTTTGTGCATGTCTACATCTCCATCAACAACACTTCAGCCGCATCCACCCTTCACACATCCGAAAAGGTCTGATGTTCTGTTTAAACAAAGAAAAACATTAAGCATTTCGTTAGAAGGACATTTTCGACCAAAATGAAGATAAAATGAGTTTAAAATATACGGAAGCAAAAGTATTCACTTAAACGGAAACATTTTCTTTAGTGTCACGTTTCTGAAGTGACCAGCAAACTAGAAAGAAGTTAAGCCCTAAAATTACGACGACACTTTAGGGAGAATATAAAACCCCAAACATAAAACCAAGAGACCAAATGCGTTCAAGTGTCTCTGCCAGAAGCGAAACACCCTAAACCGAAACAACCTAACAGCCACTGCATGCAAATACTCTTAACACTGCTAGCCAGCAAGCTAATATGAAGGCAAAGTTAACGGCCATGGCAGCTTCAGAGCTACACAACCCGCTCCTTAGGCGGTTTATATGAACTCCCGAGGCGAGGAGGTCAGCTAACGAACATGTTTTCTCTCGTTCCATGTTTAAAATCAGCCGTGCCACGAAAGTTATTTGCATTACATACAGCTACAGCCACGTTAGCATCACTAACCAGGACAACTAGCAGCCACATAACCTATTGACTAGCTAGCTAGCTTGTCAGCTAACTACACAGCTACCAGTGAACAAATGGAACAAAGGGTCGTGTTTATTTCTACAACCTTACATAAAACCACGCAAAATTAAGAGCTGTATCCTTTTCGGATTATCTAGGCCTTATATGCTTTCGCGCCTTTGAAAGCAGCACAGCAAGGTCTCTCCCTTTCACAGGAGCACACTCCTTGCCATAGCCACCTACTCACCGTCGTACTGAGGAAGGTGTTGTTCTCTCCTTGGTCTCTCCCACAGCACGTCCCCAGCCACCTGCAATTCTAAACGGGTGTTGACGACGCTCTCAGTCCTTCAGAGCTTGGATTAACGCTTTAGGCGCATAGAATCGTAAAAAATTCGTCGTTTAATTCTTCCATGCAGCACATTCTCCAAACAATGTGCATGAGCCCCGGATCACTCCGTGACATCCCCGCCTGCGCCAATCAGAGAAGGGCAGAAATGTGAGAACCCCGCCCACCAGTTCTACGGGTCTTCCATTTCGACGTCCATTATGCGCAATCACTGTTTCCTTTGCGCATGTTTCTTAGCTAGGATACTTTAAGATGGCTGCTGGCTTGCTCTAGGGTTTGGCCGTCGAGATCGACGTTGGCAACCTGCTCTTCAGCGGCTGTCATTCTCCTCTGCACCTCTCTGCATGTCTGGACAACTTGGTTCAGAAATACCCTGCTGCTTAGTTCCTAGAGAGCTATGTAGCAGCAGACCTCTATGGTCCTGGTTCCTGCAGTAATTTTAACCATTTGTGATTAGACCTGTAGACCCTATGTAACAAATGCCTCTTTGCACTTAAAAAGCACTGGTTCTGCCAGGGTTCCAGACATTGATCTATGGACGTTTTTCACTAGGAGCCCCAAATTAGGATTGCTAATTGTTGGCTTTTTTTTTTACATATCCTGGCTGTTCCACTTTCCACTGCTCATGCCAAGCATGTCAATGGCAGGAAACCCTAGAATGACAGGCTTGCCGTGGCAATAGTGCTTGCTCAAAAGACAACATCTGGAGCGAATTTAAATTGGCCTTTAATTCTTAATCTTCTTAAGGTGGATTTCCTTGTTCCAAGTCCCAGAGGCTGACCTTATCCTACAAGATGCAGCTGAAGAGTATGGAAATCATGAACCTGTTAGGGTGAACTTCATAGACGGTGTTGGGAAACAGCTCGAGGTCATTCTTAGGTAGCTTTGTTGTTATTGTTTACATAGATGAAGGCTAGTCTTGGGCTTAATCGCAACATCAGTGTGGTTTCTCCATATAAAATCCCAATGAGACCAACTTTGAGATAACATCAACACCAAGTTCTGGTAGAATAGAGTTTTAAACCATATAGCTATAGATAAATTGAAATAGACTAATGGGTATCAATGAAATTAAGTTATATTTAAGACTGTCCTGTAGCAGGTGCTTAATGTTTCAAAGGCCTCATTATAATTCCTAGAAGTGCACACAATCAAGCTCTTGTCTGAAAATGGGCCAGAAAGTTTCCTTACTTACATGAACTCCAAAGGGACAAGTGCATTTTTTAAAATGCTGATGGTGAAATTTTCACTTTAGTGTTTTGGGATGTTTGAAGTATACTTTTAAAGCTGCCCTGGAAGATAGGGTTCCCCAAAGCTCTAAAAGGTTAAAAACGTAAAGTGTCAATTTGTCATACATGAACAGACACAGCGTGAACCGGACAAAATTAGTTCTCTGCATTTAACCTAGTCACCAATTAAAGCAGCTGGCAGCCAGGAACACAGCACCCTGGAAGGAGTGTGTGGGGGTTGTACCTTGCTCAAGGGTATCTCAAGGTTTGATTTGAACCCATGACCTTCTGATTGTAAGAGCAACTCCCTATTTTTGCCAACCAGCTGTCCCATTGTTCTACAATGCTGTAGCCTACCCTTCCAAACAACTATTTTAACTACTACCCCACCAGTGTCAATCTACTACTGTAGTGCTGTTTAAGTCAGAGTACTCATATCAAAGACTGACAGATTACTAATGCCCTAAGTAAACTAGGTGGATGCTTCTTTTATTTGTGTCCAGGCTCGTAAGGATAAAACATTAACTTCATGTCAATACATTTCATCTGCTACATCCTCATTGCTTCCTACAAGAATGGGGGCAACATGTCTTTTTTTATTCCTGTTGCTAAAGCATGAGAAACTGTATCTTACATGGGTGGACCTTTCTCAACTGGGTCACTTCTGACATTCTGGTCCCAACGTTGGGCCAAGGCCATAGAGAGGAAGTGTCACACTCAAGTCCCAGGGGACGACAGTCTCGCCTGTATTAATGCTTCCCCCTCTCGAACACTTCCGAAGGCCTTGTTATTGTGTTAACTGACAAAAATGCTCTACCTTGTCATTGGACTTTATTATGCTACTAGTCCGTATCAATACACTGTAGAAAATGCATTAACCAATAAAACACAGGTATAGCAATTATAGCAACACAACTTATGCCACAATAATGGATGGTCCTGATTTGGTTTCTGGGGAGCCTGCAGTACAGCGAATAGCTAATATATTGCTAGCTAGTAAGCTTGTTTATTTGTAATTATGTCTATTCAAAGTAAACGACTTTAGGACGTATATTTTTCTTGCTTTAACCATGGATTTGATATGCATAACCTGTGGGTTTGGACAGAAGAGAGCCTTCATTCCTATCTGACAATGCATATGAATACCAGGGAGACAGCAGGCCGGTTAAGGTTAGCATTCTAGCACAAAGCTGTACCATAATATAAAACCAAGAAGGCCAAATAAAGCTATCTTTGTAATATATGACATTGTACAGTCTGCTTACAAATGAAGTAAAATATGAAGACTTTCATAGTTCTAAACAGGTAAAATGGGCACCTTTGCAGTGAAGACACACTGCTTAAGGTATGCATGCCCACATTTACATTTACAGCATTTAGCTGATGCCCTTATCCAGAGTGATGTACATCAATGCTCAAGTAGTCTACAACTGTATCAAGAACCTGTAAAGCAAGACTTAAGTCAACATCCACCAACTGACTATGGTACTGTAGCTCAGTACACCTAATCAACACCGGTCACTGATACCTAACTACATCAATCATGGCACATAAGACAACACCTGTAAAAGAAGGTAAAACAAGGTTAGGAAGGTAAGGATTGGGTTTTTTTTTTGTAAGAAAGCGAAATAAGAGATGGTTAGTCGCCAAGGTGCTCCTTGAAGATGTAGGTCTTTAGCCAACATTTGAAAACAGTAAGGGACTCTGCCGATCTAATGGTGAGAGGGAGTTCATTCCACCATTGGGGGGCGAGACTGAGAAGAGTCTTGATGCATGTTTCCCTCTTCTTTTTAGCAGAGGAGGCTCAAGACGAGCCGTTGTTGAAGCCCTGAGAGGAGAAGAAGAGATACGTTGTCTGATCAATGCCGCCATATATGGGGTGCCAGACAATTCTTGGTTTTGAAACAAGAGTTAATGACTTGAATATAATTCGAGCAGCTACAGGGAGCCAGCGAAGGGTTCAAAATAAGGGTGTGGTGCGGGTGAGCTTAGGAACATTGAAGACCAATCTTGCGGCTGCATTCTGAATAAGCTGAAGTGGTTTAGTTCCCTTCTGTGAAAGACCAGCCAGTGAAGAGTTGCAGTAGTCCAGTTTGAAGATGACAAAAGACTAGAATCTGCGTAGCTTTTATGGTGAGAAAGGGTTTGAATCTAGTTGTTACAGGCCTAGTTGTTGAAGACCAAGCTTTGTCACCCAGTAGACAGCCTAGGGTGCTGCTGCAAGTTATAGGAGCCATTTTGTTAATGGGCCAACACAGCAAAACAAAAGTCCAATGTATATTACAGTGTTCAGGCTACAAACCAATAGCATGTAGCCAGTGGCTGAAGACAGACATGAAGTCTGCAAACTGCTATTACATGCTGCTACATTGGTCTGGACAGTGGGGTCGAATGGGGTATATATTGTCCTTGACACATAGTGACCCATTCACTCAAAACATCTCAAGTGCCCAAGAACAAATATGACCACATAATGTAGTGCAAATATGTAAATTTTCCAAAGGGTACCCAAAAGCAATGAAGGACCACCTTAACCCACCGCAGAATCACAACAGGAACGAAAGCTGCTGCTCTATGTTGCATCTTTTCTTCATTCCCACTTAAGAGACCCATACATTTCAGATATCCCACCTCTCACAGAGTATCCAGGAGTCTCCTGCATATTGGCAATGATTCCTTGACACCTGCATATTGCATACAAGATCCCAAGCTTTTTTTTTAGAACAAATTACTGAAAGGAAGATTGAAGTTACATTTGTTCAAATGTATTTCTGGAGCATTTGCTAGGTTAGGCAATATTGTCATACAGGGCCTAAGGTACGTGAACCTCAGGAAACACTTGACAACATGAGCAATCCAAGGGTACAGTAGGCATGCATATACTTCAGCTCCTAACCAGTCCAGTACACCAGTCACAGAAATCAGTGGTTTCACCTGAAATGACTTTGAAGCAGGCAACCAATAGCCTTGCTGTTTGGTCCATAGGCTCCCAACTTGTCTTTGAGCCTCCTGTGCTGTCCATTTGGTTTTTCTGATTCAAGATCCAATACTTACAAAACAGAACAATTCAAGAATGTGCAAGGTAGGGCAGGTTTAGGATTAGGGTTGGGATCCACAGGTCTAGATGCAACCACCGTTTCAAATGAACTGCGCCTTTGCAGCAAAAAGACATCAAACCGAATGCTAGAACATGGCTATGGCAGGGTTGTTTATACATGATAGCTAAAACATTATCTGCTTACTTGATTTCGTCAATTATTGTTTGCAATATTCTGAATGTTGACAGAGGCTACCCAGGGATCCATGGTGGGAATCCCTCAAATAGAGGTACACATCAAAACAACCAAAAATCAGATATTGGACTTTTTAATGAAAACATTTTTATTGATTATTCTCAGCACTTATTTGCATGACCCAGGTACCCTCAAATATCATATACCACAGCCCCACACAAATCCATGCAAAGATGAATAATACATATAGATTGACAAACCTTCTCACATATCAATGCTATCTAAATCTAGTACCTACTAAGAGTGTCTTGTTCAGTTAAAGCAAGATAAACCCAAGAGCAGATGATGTTCTGGTGTCAGTAAGTAAACTGGCCTTGGTCATTAATATCATAAGTTGAGTATCCTCTGTTTTGTGAGGCTATCAACGAAAAATAGTTATATGTTATGACAGTACAGTTCAACTTGTTTCACAGTTAATCAGTAAAAAAAAAGGAGAAATCAACAATTTGCATGATGGGAAATTACCTAAAAAACACTTTGTAGTACCTATTTGGGAATTCTCTTTCCACATGATCTCAGTAATGAACTCCAGAAAAATAATATCTGACTACTGGAGAAAGTACAGGAAGCCTTAAAGGTGTATCTACCTGACAGTATTTTAAGAATCTTTCAGCAGTAGAAAAAAGGTTCAGAAAATATGGGGAAAAAAATCAGGTAGTGCTTGATTTGCTCTCTCATTGTAACATTTGGAATGCATTCCTCTACACTGACATTATATAATGGGTAGACTAGTCTGTTTTGGTCAGTGGATCCCTGGTAACATGTCCATTTGGATTTTTCTTTTAGCCATGAGCACTTTGGTGTTGGAGGAACTTCTGCAGGTCAGTGAAGGTCTGGGTACATTCAGTGCATTCATACAGCACATCCCCTGCTGCATTCTCCTTTGAATTAGGTTCTGGTGTATTCCTTTCAAAACCTAAATCTTCATTTTCTAAATAATCTGTAGAACCCTCTGCAGTTGAACATCCTTCTTTTCCACTCTTTTCAGAATATTCTTTATCATGATTCTCTAGGTGACGATCTAGTGCAGAGCGGAATGAAAAGCGACATGGACAACAAGGACAACTTAGCAATACTCGGGAAGGGTCTCTTCTGTGGTAACGTACATGTCGTTGATATACACTAAGCAATCCAAAGACTCTGGCACATTCTTTGCACTTGTAGGTCACTCTTGGCTTGACAGGAGACAACTCGGGTGATTCTGATGACTGTTCATCATCTAGTGATATTGGTGACTGTTGTTCTTCATTTTCATGATCACCAGAATCAATGCTCTTCTGCATTTCTGGACACTTCTGAATACCATTTACATTTTCACCCTCCAACATTTCACCTTCAACCTTTACATCTGAACTATGATACATAGCAACATGCCTTGTGACATCACACCTTTGTGGAAAGTGTCTTCCACAATAAACGCATGTATGAAGTGTGCCCTTATGATAACGCATGTGGCGAGACAGACTGCTAGAATGTACAAATACACGATGGCAATGTTTGCAAGGGAACACTTTAGAGTTGTGACTTCTTCCAGCACCTCCTCTAGGTCTACCTCTCATCCTTGACCTCAGCGGATCCATACGTTGCATTTGTTTGGAAACCATTTGTCGCATTATACCAAAATAATTAGCAGGCTGCCGTTTAATTTGAGATGCTGATTCAGAAGACTCATCATCATGTTCCTCATCTGGATGCTCAGAGGAATGATGTCCTTTGAGGTCCGACAAAGAGCTGAAACGTCCCCCACACAGGCCACAGCGATATGAGCGATCAACAGAGTCACCGGTAGTGGGCAAGACATTTTTCTTATGGCTATTTTCCTCATGGTCCTGGAAATGTTCTTTTTGTTTGGCATCAGTAGTTGATTTGTTTCCATGAGAATGATTAAGTAGATGGCTTTGCAAATCAGACAACCAAAAGAAACGCAGGCCACAAATTTTGCAAGGATAAGATTTATCCATACTGTTTTCACGGTCTTCCTCAAATTTATCTGAACTCTTGGATTCAAGGGACCGGTGCCATTCTTTCTGGTGCAAGAACAAAGTCTCTTGTTTCAAGAATCGTTTTCCGCAGTGCCCACAGCTGTAAAAGCGTTCATGATCATGGCTCTGAAGGTGGCTTCGAAGACTCTCTCGATCATAAAACACCTTGCAGCATAGCGTACATTTGAACCCTTGCTCAAGAGGGCGGTATCGCTGATGCTGATGTAAACTCTTCTGGCTCTTAAAAACTTGCCCACATCTTTCACATCTACACTCGGAATGCTCTCTTTCTGCCATTTTGTTTGAAGGCAAGGTTTCTTGATAAGATGTCTGGTTCCACACTATCTTTGATGAGGGTTTTCCAAATAAGAATGAGAAGTTTGATACCGCAGATCTATCAACTACAGTGAGTGTTCCATTTTCATGAAGGGCAAATTCAATAAATTTATCACAATCCTTGTTGCCATTTTCAACATTTGACGAAAAAGGGTCAACAGGTCCATGAATAGCCATATGATTGATCAGTTTTGGGTACTGGCCAAATCCTTCACCACACTCTGCACAGATGAAGTCATCTCCAGTTGAGGCTTGGGAAGGTGAAAGGTCAAGTAATGGGTGCGCCATATTCATCAAACCAAATCTTTCTTACAATGTGAGTAAACTGATGATTAGGCAACTGATATGAGCTAATAAGGTATAAAATGTTTCATAAAATCAGATGAGAAAAAAAGGAACTCCAAACAGTGTAGCAGTTGATTTGCTCCTGAATAGTGAATTTGACAAATTGTGGTTATGCAAAACTTTGAAGTATTTAACCTTTCCTTTTGATTCTTTGTGAATGAATCTTTTGCATCTTTACATAAAAGTGTCAGCAGTTCTTTCCATTGTCAACTCTTTCCACTTAACTGAAAGTGGGAGGAAGGCATGTCAAGTGTCCTTAATATCCAACGTGCAGTTGGAATTAATGGGATCTGTGCATGGGTTAATGGACCCAAATAATCCAAAGTAAGGTCCTCTGTCTCCAGCTTGCCACCTTCAGTTAGAATGTTGGCATCTGAAAGAGAAGCAGAGAAAGTTAATGTTGTAGAATCTTAAAAAAACTCCGGTTTAATAAACCAGATAGTTTCTTTATTGTCTGCAGAGAAGGTTCAGTCCGCACTAAGACAGGTCTTTGTGAGGAGGAACCCAGAGCAGTAGAACACACAGGCATAAACACCCCAAAAATCCAAAGAGGACCCAGATGGTGTCTGATAAGCAGACTCCACAGATGTTGGCTGCGCTAGCACATTCTCCAACACATACACTTCTGTAAGGTATAAGCAAAGGCATAATAATATGATGTGTCTGGTCTCACATCCTCCTTTAGTGTTAATATGTTACACTACTATGTAAAATCACATCTACTTTTAGAAAGAATCTTCTTGTATTTTGTCACCACATTAGCAATACGTAATATTTTGCATGCAGTCATGCAGCACATATTAGATAAGCAAAAATATCAACAGCAACTCTGACAATGGCCTAATCCACAACACTGTTTGGCTAAATTGAGAGTGAAACAAGAGGAAGAAGAGGAAAAAAAACCATTTACACATCTGTATGGCCATGTGTTAATTATAGTCAAGACGCACATGTTTCACCATATGGTTTTTAGTATTTACTCACATTGATCACATACAACATTCAAGGCACCAGCCTAATAGTACATAGTTCCCATTTAGGCTGTTACTACAGCCCTATCCTACTGAGCCTAAAGCCTGATTCATACTTATACTGCTCCAGCATGTCGGATCAGTTGGATCGCCATGATACGACGTTGTATGGGCAATCCAACTGTGTTGGATCGTCGGTTGGAGTCGAGCTCTATTTTCTAAATATCCGACCACCGTGTTGGATGCTGGACGTCTGTGATTAGTCAGCCGACGTCAGCCTCGGGGAGTGCACAAAGCGATGGCGTAAAATGAGGGATACTTCAGAGTCTTCAGATTTTACGCAGGACACAGAGTTACCAGATAAACATTAGAATATTTAGACTCCCAGACATTATCATATCAACACAGAGACACGACCCTGTAGGACTGGACCCTGCAATATAGGCTTCTTGAGCGCACTGCATTGTTCCTGTTTGTTGCCATAGCAATGAACTTAAGACCAAGTGTAATCAAAATGATTTCATTTTAATATCATTTAATAAGAGCGGGAGAAGACAGATATATATACTAGAGGTATATATACTAGAATAAATTGGCTTAGGGGCCTAAGACTTCTGCACAGAACTGTAGCTGGTTAATTATCTGATTGCACCCCTGTGTCCATATTTGTTATCCACTGACCTGTGTGACGATCTTCACCTGGATTTTATTCAGTGGAGACCGTCTGTTAAATATTAACCAGCACTGTGAATAGCCTTGTGTGTGTGTGTTTGTGTGTGTGTGAGTGTGTGTGTGTGTGTGCACCTGTCTGGGACATTCAGTACCACCTACAGCTGCTGTCAGTGCTTACGAGAGAAGGTGTGTGTAGCGTGTCGTGTTGCTTCGGTCCCCGACCTTTCCTGACCTTTGCGTCAATCAAGCGTCTACTAACGACAGCGACATTAAGGCGGTGTGATTGATCCTCACAGGCGGATTCTGATCTGTGCTGTCCATTTGGGAGAGTGACAGGCAGGGATACCGGCCAGGCTCAAGCAACTGGATTCCATTTCCGCGAGAAAATGCGAAAAATTGTTACATAGTTGCTATAAAATTAATACTTGGTTAAAAACCTTTACACAAAGAAAATCTGTTCACTGCGGGGTATCAAACCTATACATTTTATCTCTCTTCATTCAGCGCTGCATTCTACCACTCGACCAGTAGGGGGCGGGGGGGCTGGAGGTGGTGTTAACTCTCTATTACCTGCCTATTAAGTCGCCACCAGCTCTTATCAAGCTGTTTATTGTTAAGGGCGGCTGAAGGCACACATATCCACATTCACAGGCTGATTGTTCCCGAATATTACAGAGGCAACTTGACCAAAATAGGAATTTTTTTAAAAGGTCAATACTAGTGATCCCGATTAACCAATGAAAAGTGTATCTACACACACACTGTAGCAGAAGTTTGGATGTTGGAACTATGCCCTTATTTTAAAAGCTGTAAGAGAGGGTTGCACAAAAAAAGGTTTTTGGAGATTTTTTTTTTTTCAAAAAACTTTGCTTCCAATCTCGAACCCTGCTCGTCTGATTCAGAGGATGGCGCCTCCAAGTGGTGGGAGGGATTTCCCAGCTTTTGCCACCATTTACGAGTGTGAACACCTGAACACGTAGCAGGATTCACAGGCTTACTTGTTACTAAACCATAATATGCAACATGAGCTTTAGCATCCTGGAGTTTATTTATGAGGCTCCAGTGTGTTTTGGTTCATGTTTGTTTCTTCACATTTGGGCTTAGAAGCCCAAAGCCCAGGGGAGCCCAGAGGAAAGTCTTTTCTTTGTCCCATCATAAATATATCTTATGTGTAGATTATTTAGGTCTGATCTCAATAAAACAGACCTGTATTTACTCTGTTTGTGTGTGTCATGGAAAGCAGGATTAGTGTTTAACGTTAGCATATTTTTAACCCTTTTCAACAGTAGCTACTGGACAAAATGATGGACTTAGCTGTAAACCAGGTAATAAGCTCTGCTACTGTATTGTGTTTGTAGATGTCATACAGAATCAGTAATCACATAACCAAGTCTGTTTGGGAATGGGTGAGGAATCAGGCCTGCAGTTACCTCCATGCTAATCATACCTTTTAGTTACTTTACCCATGACACATTGTGTGTCGTGAATGTTTACATCAAAACACATCAAGTTTGCCTGTGGTAGGTTTGATAAGCAAGAATGATGAGGGAGCATACAGAGAGGTGGTGCGACCGCATAGAGCCAACAACCTAAATGTGGATTAAACAAAAAAAGAATGTAGTTTATGTCAAGAGGCACCAACATGATCCCTCCCCACTGAGCATCGGTGGTTCCTCATCATGAAGAACCTCACAAGGACCCTCAACACCAGCTCCAAAATGAAGACGCCCAGCAAACACTGAAGAAAGCATGAGCGTCGTCCCCATTCAGTCAGAGGAGGAGGTGTCCCCCTTATATTTCATGCTTATATGCTTTGGTTCCTCCACATTTCACATAAACAATTTGTTCACCCAGCGCTGAATCTTGAATCTTTCACGAAAGAATGTTTCAAGATTCTACAGGGGTTTCCAAACACACCACCCCCAAAAAGGATGAAACTTTGTAGAAAAAGCACTAGTGTCAGAAGCATTTTAATATGGGGCTTCGTTTGTAAAAGCAGCACCACAAATTTAGAGGTGTCATTTTTTCAACATTTAGCGCAATGTTCACACAATTTTCACA
>JBBKCR010000006.1:2240110-2251034 GCA_037577295.1 Ladigesia roloffi | reverse complement strand
ACCTCTGCCATCATTTTAAGTGGGAGAACTTGCACAATCGGTGGCTGACTAAATACTTTTTTTCCCCACTGTATATAGAGTGAACATGAGAGCCCCGACTGCAGACGTCAATAATGCAGCATAACAATAATCTCCCAATCAAACTCTGCTTTCCAAAATAAGTTATAACTGCCTCCGGAACCCAATTAAGGTACGTCTATTCAAAATGTATTCAACAAAAATAATGATGCAGTTTAGTCTGTTTTTGCTCAGCCGAGACTTCTGTTGCTGTATGCAGCAGCCCCCTGACTCCTGAATGTTACTCTTTCTCTCTCTCTCTCTCTCTCTCTCTCTCACTCACTCAGGTGCTGCAGTCTCATGAGGAAACGTAGCTAATCGATATAATGTTTTTTATAAAAGTACAAATATTTTAAAATTATTTGTTGGATATATGTAGTCGTAGAACAAACGTTATTTGTGAATTTCTGAATACCGTATCAGGGTCCACCCCTACTATCCTGACTGGGAATCTGAATCTGCGGAGAAAGTGGGGTTCCAGAGGCGCATTGTTTGTTTTTTGGAAAAACGTTGTAATTGTTTTTTGTTGGCTTCATCCTGCAAGTTTTGGAGTTGTTAAAGTCAGTAAGTCAGATAGTGGTCACTATGGTTACCACTACAACTATGACAGGCACCAATGAGGCAGCTAGGGTCCCAGAACCCTAGAACACTAATATAAGATGTGCTGCTAAGAGTTGGTTGCTCAAAGAGAATGGTAAATGAAGTGTCATGTTCAGGTTTTCGATTTAAGATAAAATAAAACGTTTTAGGCCCTAGTATGAGTAATGCATCACTACATCATGGGGAATGGGTCGAGATCTGATTTAAATCTACAGTTCAGGCATTTAAATGGCACCGAAATTCACATTCGGTTTCGGTCCGATACATACCATATAGGTACCGGTACTGTATTGGCACTCGTTTTCGATAGCCAACCTGATGCAACATCAGAAGTATCCATGCCTTTCTCACCTTAAAAGCTATGCAGATACGTGTCCAATCTCTGGTCATCTCCAAACTGGACTACTGCAATTCTCTACAGACTGGTGTTCCACTGAAGGTAACAAAATCCCTTCAGCTGATTCAGAATCCAGCTGCAAGGTTAGTCTTCAATGTCCCAAAGCTCACATTCACCACACCTTTACTAAAGACCATTCAATGGCTCCCTGTGGCAGCTCACATAATGTTCAAGCTCTTAACACTTGATTGGCCAAGAATGGATTTGCAACTGTATGCATATCCACATTTATTAAACAATGTGTCACTTCTCGTCCTCTCAGGGCTTCAAGCATGGCTTGTCTTGAGCCTCTGCAGCTCAAAAGATGAGGAAGGCAGAGTTTCTATACTGGGTGAAATATACCTGTTATATATAAATATACAGTTCGCGACACTCTGCAGGTATGGGAAGTAGCACACACAGCCATCACCCAATTGGTTTTGTAGTTCAAGGGACAAGGAGGTGCTGGAGTACCGAAATGGAAATATCTGATTACAAGCACCAATTAAAAACTTAGTGCCATGATTTGATGGACTGGGATAGTTATGGCCTGGAGAAGAGGAGCTGGAACCTGGCTGAGGCGTGATCACTCAGAAACTGATTAAGGAGTTCCAGAATGAACGGCTTCCTGTCTTTGTAGCTGCCCTCCCAGTCAGCAGTTACAACCCAGGAGACTAGATCATTCCGTGCAGTTCAAGTCTGGGAGTAGTGGCGGTGCCTTCTCGCACCCCTTCAGAAGCCAGTTCTGAAAGAGGGGTTCTGTCACATCTGTGCTGCCTCTGCTAGACTCTCAGTGATTTAGCTCACTGGAAATCTGAGCTGGGGATTCCCTGACACCCTCACCTCTGTCTATGTCATGGTGTATCCCAGCATGTGAGGTACATGCATTTCTCTGCAACACACCTGCCTCCTGTCAGCCCTCATGCTCTCCCCAGTGATTACCTGCTATAATTCTCCCATGTTTCGAAGTGTCCCTTTCCTGCAGGGGAGGAAATGTTTAAGAACAGTGAACTAAATTTCTAAATTTGTAGAATCAACAACATTAGAAGATCATTTTGTCACGCAAAACCTTTTATGGGTTCCCTAAGATAGGAGACAGGGTTATTTTTCCATTAGGCAGGGTTTCCATTAGGCAGGGTTATTTATTAGCAGAACTATTGGGCATCAAAATACTCGAAAGGAGATAGGAGAGGATGCGAGAAGGGATAAGGTGATGTGAGAGAATGAGAAGAGGAGAGAGACATTGATGCAGAATGGGATAGGTCTCTTAATATAGTCTCCATAATCAGACTAATTACACCCAGCTGCATCCATTCCCATGGTCCCGTGGCACCCCCCCAGTGGCCGTTGCCAGAACAATGACAGAACTACTCCTCAAAGATTATCCACTGTCTTCCACAGGGCTCTGTCCTAGGACCTCTTCTCTTTTCTCTATATACTGGTTCTCTTGGGGAGGTAACACACAGCTTTTCCTTTAATGCTGCTGAAACTCATTCTCTCTTAACTTTCCAGTAACAATCAGGACTCTACACTCATGTCAGACTGTCTGGCCAATTTCTGCTTTGCCACTGTTTACAATTGGTTCAACTGGCACGACTGGGCTGTACCTGACCAGAAAAGAGGCGCAGAAGCCGACTTCCATTCCTTTTATTAATAAACACAAATGAAGGATGGCACGAGGGCCCAAAACTCCAAACAGAACACAAGATAGCTAAACAGACACAATTCATAATGTGTTGGAGACAACTCAAGAACATAAAGAGACCCTATTTAAACAGTTAGCAAAATTCAAAACATGCTAATAATTATTACTTCATCCCTGGCCAGCTGAAAGCCTTAAATGTTCTCAATGACCAGGGATGAAACCATGCCCCCAGGCAGCATAAAAGTCTTTTACAAAATTTAAACAATGGAATATCACATTTGCAGCAACATTTTATGACTTACTTTCATGAAAGTTGGTAAAACGCATCATTAAGCTATCATAAATGAGACTACAAAAATGTATTTAAAATGGTCTTATAGCAATGCATGTATTGATGAATTTTGATTGGTTATTGGATACTATTCAGTTAAGCAAGCCAAACAGAACTGTAGGAGATGTAAATGAAGTCCAAGTGTAAACAAATTGCAAAATTTTAGTTTCAGTGGTTCTTGAGATATATATATATATATATATATATATCAGTATGATGAAATTGCACAAAATTTGGCTTGCTTCCAAAGAATGTGGTGGAGATGCAGCATGTCCAGTTTTGTGAAGCTTCAGCACACAAGAAATTGACTAGGTAAGTGTTATGTTTTTATTATTTACTCCTAGAGGCCAACTTGCCATACATGTTTCAAAATATTTGTCAAAACAGTTGCTTATTCTGGAATAGTACTTTGTGGGATGCCAACACAAGTTGACATGGCCACCTAGGGACATAAATCAATGAAATTAACCGAAAACCCTAAGTGCTGCTGTAGTGACGACACCAACGTCAGTCTCTCTAGAGGAGGAAAGAGCAACATTTAGTATGAACTAGGTGTGACTTCAAAAACACCTCAACTGGTCTTGGGTCTCAGCAGCTTACTTCCCAGATGCCTAAACAGGTTCTTTGGCTGGATTGTGAGACCTAAAGTTAATACCCATTATAAATTTGACTTTTGTCCTTGGCTTTCTTTGGTCATGACAATGACCACATTTGAACATCTCTCATAGTGTGATGTAGGAACACGGTTTTTGCAGCCAGGGCACAGTTTAATAACACAGAAACATTGAACAGAATACATACATATGAGCTCATAAAGGATACATAAACAACTTATACAGCAGACTAACACACAACGACTCTAAAGACATCTGACTGGGGACCCATGCTCCTCAAACGAACATCATAATATTAATCAGGAGCCCCGGCTTGAGGCTACCCAGATGGCGGGGCAAACCGGACCGGAAACAGAGGGTGCTGGCGCCCCGGCCAGAAACCCTCAATACATGGAGGAACACGGGTCTAAACGGGAGACAAAACAAACAGAGATTAAACACAAAGACAAGGCCCAGACACTAACAACAGCTACCAGGCCTGTGTTCCCCAAAAGAACAAAACAAAACCAAACCCATAAACTAGCCTCTGCACTAAGTTCACCAGAGTACACAGCTGGAGGCGAGGACTGCCCGTATCTGGACATGGAGCCCGCAGAACTGGGGGAACACGGACCTGGGAACAACAGGGATACAACCAAGCATAATTGCAAATAGACACTGAAGACATGATTATAGACTCAAAGGAATAACAGAACAAAACCGAACCAGACTTGGAACATACAAAATACAACTAGGGGACACACACAAAAACGACTAAAGCTGTGGTCCCCAAACACGAACACAGACAAACCCACAGGGAAGACCAGTACTAGGGAAGGGGGACATGAGGAAACACAGTCAAAAGGGAAAAGGGGGAAACCATAAAACAAGAACACAACACATACGTAACACTTAAACAATAAACAGAACCACAACACGCAGATCCAAAGACGAAGACAAACAGACACCATACCGGGAGATCCGGACCCCTCACTAATAATTCTCAGGGGAACACGGGAAACAGGATCACAAAACCTTCTGTAGCTACTGCCCCAAACCTGGTCACCCACTACCCGAACGCTCCCCTTGAGCGAAGCCACATCGTACGAGGTGATCTACCGTCATGGGTACCACCGTCCGACGCCGCATACGGGAACCACCCGAGACAGGTACCTCTCAGATGGGCACCTCATACACAGGGGAGTCCCAGGGAGGGGTGACCCCAGAAGGGCTTAGAACCAGGAGGAGCACCATAGGGGATGAAGACAGGAGGGGAGAGGCATGGACCCCCACACACATACAGGAAACAGACAGACAGGGGTTAACGACCGACAATCCAGGATACTCACGTGCCAGTGTCCGGGATTCCGAGCTCTACACACAAGACTTACACGGGCTAGGGGCAAGGGGAATTCCACAGAAAGGGGCTTACACTGGGGACACACTGGGGGGCGGAGAAACCTCCAGGGCCTTTCTATTCTTCTGTCATTCATACTTACCTCACCTCGGAAATGCCAGGAGAAGCCCTGCCTCTCAACGGGCCGTCGAGGCTATAACCCAGAGTCAGGAGGACTCGAGGTTCTTCCTCGGGAAAAACGCATGAGTTTAGAAGGACGCCTACGGCACCGAGAGCACACAGGATTCAACCCCCGAGTCAGGAGGACTCGAGGTTCTTCCTTGGAAACTCTGAGGAGGACTTCCTCACTCCCCGAGCCATCGAGGGAAACGTGATCCATCAGGATCTGTGCATACCGTGTGCTACCGCGAACATTAAAACAACACAGACCAGGACAGGGGGGAGGGCTAAATATCCCTAAGGATAAACGCACATTCGAGCGCTATGCGGGGACAGGAACCAACAGAACCAGGACTGGAGCTCGGACCTAGGACTCAAGCACATTAAAACATTAACAAACCCAAACATCACAATATAATCACGCACAGACTGGGCCACACATAACACACAGACAGACACAAGTGTGACATATGACGCCTCCTGAGACACCAAGGGAAAACGAGGGACAGGTGACAGGGCTTAATGGGGAGTGATACAAACAGAGAAGACACACTAGGTTGGGAGCCTACATAGGTCAGAAATAAAGGGACAACAGACAGAAATAAAGGGACACATAATCAGCACGCAGGGGGGATAAAGGAAAAGGACAGGACCAAAACATAGCCATGACGGAATATGATCAATACCTAATAGGCCTGGTTTCAACCAGTATTGAAATGGTCAGTGAACTTGGACATTCTCTGCTAAGAACACTGTCCACTACACCACGCATTGATGGAAAGTGTCCACACCAGAGCCAGAGCAGCCAGTCATGCTGCAGTATCTCCCATTCTCTTGAGTTTTAGGGCTTCTTTCCCAGGCTTCGGATTTGGTCTGCAGATCTATGGCTTTGGGATTTCTCTGGGCTTCCTGTGGGGACCTCCGGTGGACTACTCATGCAGTGCATTACAGATTGGTAGTGTGTTGCCTTTCCCATGGAGCCATCAGCACTCACCCACAATTTCAGATATTTGTTATTTCCCACTCAGTTCATCAAGCAATAATACACAGGAACGCTGTGTCTTTGTTATTTTTAACATTACGATAAATATCTACTTGACTTAAACACAACCATGTGAACCTCATTTCCAAACTAGAAGGTAATTAAACTTGAGACCAAACTGGGTTAAACATCTGCAAAAAGTATTCCTTTAAACATAGGAATACTGTTGCTATAATGGTTTCCTTAAATGTATTTTGAAAGTTTTTAGCGATAGCCAGGTATTTTACAACCAGATTTATGTAGGTATTTTACAACCAGATATAAGTAGCTGTATCAGTTTTCTGATTATTTGAGAGAAAAAAACACTTTTTTGCAGTTTGTAGAAAAAAAAGGCTTCTAGTTTTCCCTACATATTCTGAATTATCTTTTATGAATGAATATTTATTTGCTACAATATGACTGGTATTATACATATTTTCTCTTTATAATAAAAAAGATGAACAGACATTTCCCTATGTATATAGGTGTACAAAGGGGATGGATCTGAAACCTATATAAAAATATAAAAAATATATATCATTTGTTTAATTTGCCAATGGAATGGCGATATTAGACTGGATGGTTTTTGTTTTTTGCTCCATGCAACTTGCAATGGGCCAGTTTATTTTTGATTTGATCAGGAATCTGAATCAGTCATCAAAAATCAAGATTGTTGTGTCCTTAGTAATTTAAATCCATCCCTGTCTAATACAGACCAAAGTTCAAAAGGGATTATGCAATACATCTGTACCAATAATCAGTTGAAAGTGAATGCTTAGTTATAAATCTTGCTTATATGCCATGAGTATTTAAATATGATCTGTTTAATGTTGTTAGTGAATTTACACCTACAAAATACATTTGAGAAATGGTTAAAGGCAATAATTGTACACATGGATTGAAAAATGAAATGATTAAACATATCAAACAAAATACAGGCAAGAAATACACAGCATTGCTGTGAGATGAGTGGGATTATACTGGTGCAATGCAGCCAGTTAAATACATCTCTATATTATCTAATAAAATCAGTAATAAGACCTTGGTGGTTCATAACACACAAGAAAAACAATAGAGTTCTCCTTTATACACTTTTTAAAAGTGTTAAATGGTAAATTATACTACCAGTGCTAAGCTTCCTAAATGGTTCTTCGTTTGACGAAAAATCTTTTATCAGCAGAGAGCCATTTTGTTTTGGAACTGTTCTTCAAATGCTCTAGTTACATTTACTGAAATTGTTCATCAAAATTGAAGCTGGAGATTCCCCTTTTTATACCTTTATGTCTATTATTTATACAGACAAAATTTCCAGTAACACTGAAGGAGATTTTTCTTAAGGTGACATGACTCCTACATGAACCTTTCATGACAGCTGAAAATAATATAAAGGTACATTGACAATTACAGGTTATTCCAACAAACATCAGTTGTAAAATGATTTAACATGTACCAGGTGTCACTTGTTGTAGGAAAAAATCATTTTGTAATGGAGGTACATGTCATTTGTAATTAATGGTTTATCTAGGTATCATGGAACATTAAGGCCAACAGGAAGGTTTTACCCATATTTCTACCAGAAATATCAATTTTTACCCAGAGAGCAGGAAAAAGGTTTAATAGCTCTGCTTTTTCAGCAGCGATTGTTGAAAGATGGTGAAATTCACTTGGAATTGCTTATATTTGAAGCTACAAAAGAAAAAACAAAAGGCAAGAAGTGAGAGACCATTGTAGATTTGTGGTATATTATTCAACACGCACATAGCCCAAGTACATTGCTCCGCATTCCAGAGGTCATGAAATTCTTCTGCTTACCACCAGAGAGCAATACCCATGCATGTCTGCAACCACCAGATCCACCTTCCTCCTCCCAGTGTCTGATCCTTTATATTCCTTCATGTGAGCTGCTTGAAGAGAGAGAGATATGCCATATCTCCAATGCTCTGTTTTGAGCATCAAGTCTTTCTTCTTGATTTCATGTTCAGTCTGCATTTGCCAAAACTTCAGGTAGTAACAAAGCAACAGCTTTTCCCAAATAAAAGTCTACTCTAGATATTTGGTGTAAGGCAGAGCTCATCCAAGAAGCATATAACAATTTGCGATCCCTCTTGCTTATGATGTCAAAGTTCCTGCTGTGTACATCCTTGCCTAGAAGACAGCATTGGCTTCGGGTCTCTTACACCTCTGCATCAGAAAAAGACTTACTCCCTTGCTCTTTTCCCCGACTGGTGATCATGGAATTTGTGCAGGTATTGGTGCGGGACACCTCCTCAGTGAAGGCTGTCTCCAGGACCTTCAGGACGGATTTCCTCACTTTGTCCTTGAAGTCCTGACCAATGAATACGTACAGGAGCGGGTTGAGGCAGCTGTTGAGGAAGGCCAGGCTGGTGGCTATGGGAATTCCGATGGTGGTGACATGCTCCAGGGTGGGGCTGTGTTCCTGCGCCATGTGGTGAGCCATCTCGATCAGCACCAGTATGTGGTATGGAGCCCAGCACAGGAAGAAGGCAGTGATGACAGCAGCAATTATCTTAAATGGGCGCCCAGTGCGACCCGACATGGTTCGGCTTCTCTTGAGCCGATGGATAATGACTGCATAGCAGGAGACAATGATGGAGAAAGGCACAACGAAGCCCAGCAGAAAGCGTGTGATGATCATGGCGCGGTGGCGCAGGAGCCGGAGCTCTACCACCTCCACTGTCTCATAGTCGTCAGAGAAGGCGAAGTTGTTGAAGCAGTTGATCACATTCTCATTTCCATAGCCTGGTGCAGTATCCCTGAACACAAAGTAGGGGGAACTCAGCAGCAGAGCGAAGACCCAGACTCCCAAGCTCAGCAGCGATGCCCGGCCCACACTGCGATGGTTCTGCGCCCATATGGGCCGCACCACAGACACACAGCGGTCCACACTAATCACCACCAGAATGTACACACTTGCAAACATGTTAAGGAAGCTGAGAGTGCTGTTTAATTTGCACATGAAGCGGCCAAAAGGCCAGTGGAAGCCCATTGCTGTGTAAGCCACGCTGAGAGGTAGGAAGGCAGTGAAAAGGAAGTCGGCCACAGCCAGGTTGAGGAACCACACCGTGTTCACCGTCTTCTTCATTCTGAATCCAGACACCCAGATCACAATGCCATTTCCAACCACACCAAGCACAAAGGCCAGGCAATAGACTATGAGTGACATGATGTTGAGCGACTTCCTGAGTTCCACATGCTCGTCCTCCTCGTAGTCGTAAAACTCTTCTTCCGACCAGTTACCCATGGAAAAGTTGTGATCGGGAGAAATCATTGTCTTGTTGTCCAGATATGTCACAGGGAAGTGTGCAAAAATCTCTGCCATTTTACCTTTAATGTGGTTCAGAGAAAAAATAATATACAGAAATTAATATGCATTTTCATAGTGATAAATCAAGCAAATATGACATGACAATTCTACTTTAGTCCACTAGAGGTCACAGGCATGACACCACATGTCTACTCCAATGGTGATTATGCCAACGATCTCTTTGACATATACGTAATTTATTCCTAATCCTGCTATAATAAAATAAATAGGTTGCACACAGGTAGCCCTTTTTCATTCAAAAGCAACTTTTAGACGGTGTCACCCAAAAACTCACTAAAAAGTCCATCACACTGAAATCCAGATTAACCTTATGAGATTGGACAGTTTTCTACCTACTATATCTTTAAACTGAGGGCTTATTACCCCTCTATGCTTTTTATTAAAATGAACGAATAGTTATAAAATTACTATAAAAATAGATATTTGATAAAAGCATTAAAAAGTTAAACAGCAACTCTTTTGCAGCTTTCCAAGTATAAAAATACCGAAAAGTTTGAAGACGCGAAAAAATATGAAATATTTTTCAGTTTTATTATTAATGAAATGCTTTTCTTTGCAAATTATGTAGAAAAGTGTTCTAATATAACGCCGCAGATCCACGACATTATGTACCTTCCTGTTAGTTGGTAAGAAGAACCGCAAAAATAAGGAAAAACTGTTGTAAATGGATGATTGTATAATGGATGAAGTATAATGATCATTTTAATAACGTTTCTGTTCCTAAAAAAATGTAAATGGTCAAAAAATACATTCCAGCTTAAATTATGCATTAGTTGCAATGAGGCGCGCCTGGCGCCGGAGTGGTGCTGCTGCAGACCAGAACAAGCAGAGAGTTTCAGCCTGGTTTGACTGAGGCAAAGAATTGAATTAAAGTAAAGTATGGATCTTACTACGAGTGTATGAAATCCCCCGTGTGAAAGAAATCCACAGAAGTTCTGCAAAGACGTCCAGGACTTTTAGCTCAGGATTCCGAAAGAAAGGTGCATGTTTCAAGTAAGTTTAGTAAAACTGTGAAGAAGCCCATGAACTTCATCCTCTTCGTTCCTCCGCTCGTTCTGCAAAATCACGGAGACTGTCACGCCCAACGGCCAATCAGATCTCGCCTTTCTGCATAATCAGCGTTTTGTTCTTTCGCCTGGAGTAGTATTTTTTCTACGTTGAAGTCGTGCGGGAAATCAATTGAAGATGCGGAGCAGAATGGTTTAATGTACCAGCACCCTTTATGTATCCCTCCACTACGAATAAGTGAAAAAACAAAATAAAAATACAAATGCATTCCTTAAACTTGATATGTGAAATAAACATTATTTATTATCGATAAGAAATGCAGACATCCCAGTTCAAACAGAATTGCGAAATACATATGTATGTATAGATAGATAGATAGATAGATAGATAGATAGATAGATAGATAGATAGATAGATAGATAGATAGATAG
>JBBKCR010000006.1:2184369-2196593 GCA_037577295.1 Ladigesia roloffi | reverse complement strand
TAAAACTACACTTTCCAAATTTTTTTGTATTATGATGTTTTATTTTTCTGAGAAATGCTTGGTTTTCACCGAACCCACAGTAATATCGTACCGTACCGATATCCAGATATCTAGCATGAAAATTTGTCCATATCGTTCAGCCCTAGTACACACACAGAGACAAAATGGAAAAAAGTATTGGGGCCACAGACCATTACACCATCAGGGACTTAAATGGCATTGATTTCAAATACATGGACTAATATGGAGTTAGTCAGAACAGAACAGCTTCCACTATTCTTGGGAGGTTTTCCACAAATTGTTGGTGCCCATTCATTCTGCAGAGATTTGTGCCCAATCATTTTGAGCATTTATAAGGTCAGACACGGACGTGGGACGAGAAGTCCTGGCTTGCAATCTCCAATCCACTTCATTTCAAAGGTGTTGAAAGGAGTTGAGATAAGGGATCTGTGTGAGCAAGTTCTGTTCATCCACACCAAACTCATCCAGCCATGTCTGTATGGAGCTTTGTGCACTGGGGCAAAGTCATACTGGAACAGAAAAGCTTCTTCCCCAAACTCTGTCCATAAAGTTGGAAGCGTGGTGTTGTCCAAAACGTCTTGGTATACTGAGGCATTAAGATTAAAGGGCCGACCTGAATGTAGTCATTAAGGTGGGTGTCCCAATATTTTGCTTATGTAAATTAACATAATAATAGGCTGCAGCATTGTTTAACTGGTTTAACATCTTAACATGCCAGTCTGGTGGCAAGTTTTATCTCACTATTTTGTTGGTTGTATTTGAAGTTTACCCACTGTAATCATTTCTTAAACAGAACTGATACAGCTCTGAACATTCTAGTGGCATTGCCAATGTAACATGGTGAGATTTAGAGCTGTTTGTAAAGAAACATTAGTTCGTTAATGCATGAAATTAATGTAAAAAGTTTCTGTTTCCTGAATTGCTTCAAAGTATGTAACTTTGTCCTTCATTTTAAGGAAATACTTTCTTCTTTTTGAGCTTTCAGTCATAGCTCTTTTTCCTACCAGCTAATAAGTCTACACCCCATTGGCAACTGCTGCCCCTTCAGGTCAGGTTGTGGATTCACACGTCAATTTTATAACATACAATTTAACGCCAGATTAATCAACATTATATAAGAGGTCAAATACTAGCTTCACCCTTAGTGATTATACAAAAACAAGTAAGAAAATAAAAAACACAGAAACACCCATTTACAATGAAGGCAATGCAAATAAAGACCTCTTACCTCCATGGCACTGTCGCACCAGTTCATTTGTTCATCCACCAGTTTAATGCTGTGCTTCATCTTCTCAGGTGGCAGAAGCTTAGTCTGGCCAATTACAGCTGCCAACATTAAGTGAAATATGTCTCAGTTTGTAATGAACATGCATTAAATGTGGTTTCACACACAAAACTCAAGTAAGGGGGAAAAAAACATAGGTGTTTAAGCAACTAAACATGCATTTGCATTAATCATAGAGCATAGCTAGCAAATCATGCCAAACATTCATGTAAATCTTATTATTGCTAGTGGTTTTGCAGTTAGAAGACACTGCATTCTAATCGACAACTTATTGAAAATCTAAATCTCTTCTTATTCTCTTACTGCACGTTTGCACACATGCTGTTTAATTGGGGCTAGATGGAGAGTAACAGGCTACTTGTAGCATTACAAAGAAAAAATATATCCTACATGTGAAATGGTCTAAAAAAACCCTTATTTTTAAGGTGACTATTCTAAACAAGTGGACATTACACATGTGCTATATATGAATAAAGATCGCCGATAGGGAATCATGTAACAAGGACTCACGATCAACAGCCCCACTGGATGCAGTCGAGCCCATGCCACGATTCTGGATTTGATATACCGGCTGTGTGGGACGCTGACCTTCCCTCTCCAGCTTTCCAACTCCAGGACCAGAAGTTGGAGGGGCAGCATCTGGAGCAGCAGCAGACTTTCCTCCTTCCTCTCTGGGTTTCATCAGCATAATGGGCTTCTCTAACGGGGCGCCACTCACTGGAGCACTCTGCTTTGACTGAAACAACAACAATACGCATACGTTCACATCACAAGATGATGAAAAAAAGGGCAGCAAAATGTATGTAAATGTGTTTCTATGTTTGTAACGTCACAAAAACATAGAGTTCAAAAGAGGCTGTGTAATACATAGGCTTATAAGCTGAAACGTGAATTCAAATTTTAACGTGAAGGTTGCATTTTGACATTTTAACAAAATCTCTGTGCTATGTTAACTGTCTCATTAACAATATAGAATATAGGTCCTTTAAATAGGATTATGGGAAATTTAATTACACCTCATGTTAGACTTGTTTTTCTCCTCCATATCTGACTCATCATACGACACCTTATGCCAGCCCATTAGGAGCACATGTTCTGCACCCCTATTTTAAAGTTATTTGTGAACACTGTTCACGCAGGCTCACCCTCTCTCCAGGAGGCTTGGCTAGAATTATGGGGGTCTTCTGAAGGAGTGGACCTGGGGGTTCTTCACTTCCATCCTAAAAACAGGAGACACCAATGGCACCACAGTCCATTTAATACACATGTGATACTGAAAGTTTTCAGTTTTTCTCATAGTCATCCAAATTAATATATTTTGATAGGTTAATTACTGGAGCCTCCTAAATTCAATAAATACAACACAACGAATGCAGTATGTAGTGGCAAATGTAAGACAAGCATGTATTAGTCCCACAAAGTAAGTTCGTATTGTCACAGCAGAAAATGGACCGTTCAAATGTAACATAAGAAAAAATATAAACCATTCAACACATCAGTACAATAAAAAATGTACACTACAGAAGTACACTACAGGTAAAACTGGGAGTGCTCTCGGTTGTTTTTAGTAGCATGCATCCTCAAAAACCGTTGCACAGTGTACTATTTCACCTTAAACATTGTACCGAAGTGAAGACAACGTATAGAAATAGATAACGTAACAGTGTGACAGCAACTACTGACACTTTATTTAACGTATTATTGCTTAAATTTTAATAATCAAGGCATTAAATCTATAGTAAACATCAAGGCATTGCACCTAATATTAAACATCAATGCACTGAACCATAGGACGAGATGTGGTGGGCACCTACCCTTCGCTCCCGGGGGCCATAGTCTCTATCCCGGCTCGGCCCAGAGAGATTCTGGCCGGGTGGCACAGGCTCCCTGTCCCTCCGGCGCCTTCTTCTCCGACCCTGTCCGTACATTCCGGGCTGGCTGTGACCGGACTCTGACATATTTGCTTGTTAAGCTGCCCTAAGTATGATGAACCTGTACGAACTCTTACATGAAATCAAGGAATAACGAATTAGCTTACCTTAGCTCCCTGTTAGCGATGTGCTCGTACGATAACTAAATCAATTCGCTTTCATTAGTGACCAACCAGTTCACGAGCACAAAAGAAGATACGAATTCCAAGTACGTCTCCCAAAACACATTTTAAACAAATGAAAAAAACCGTTTTGAAGTATGTTAATATCGATTAGCACATTTAGCGCTGCAGTGCTACCGTTGCCTAGCTACGTGTCCTTGTTCCGGGTAGGACACGGAAGACTATTGTTTTCGGTTCCCCCAAACTGTTCTATAGTAAAGTTCTTTACATTGTAAAGAATGTGAAATTATTTATCTGCAATGTGTGGGGAAGGTACGTAGTGCCTGTCCTGGGATTCAAACTCACGACCTTCTGATGACAGGGTCAACTTTGGTTGAGGGGGGGAGGGGACGACGACGGGGGACACTGGACTCTGGGGTCTATTACGCTATGTTAGCATTTTTTGACGAGGCAGTATAAATCCTCAGAACACTGGCACCCACGGTCCAGAGACATGATCAGAACAGGCACCTTCCGAGCATCAGCAAGTTAATATTTATAAATAGGTTTTCTTTTATTCTGAAAAAAATAAGTTCATAAATATATATGTATACACATATATCCACTTTGTTGTCTGTGTTTGTGTGTGTGTATAAAAAATATGTATATATATATAAAAGTGACAAGATTGAGCAACAGTAAATTGGGAGTTATGTACACTTTTGCTTTTTTATATGAATAAAAATCTGATTTATTTTGTTTTGTTTTTTAACAGTCTTGACTAAAACCTTGGTAACACAACTAAACTGCAGGTGAAATGGGTATGGTACAGCAGAATATACCTAGAATGATGGCAAGTATCAATTGACGTAATGTCAATCAGAACCAGAATCAGGTTTATTGGCCAAGTATGTGAGCAAATACATACAAGGGATTTGATTCTGATCAAGGGTATTTCACAAGCACTGTGTAAAACAATAACAATATGTAAAGACACAATGAATAATATCCTGAGCAATGTAATATACGATAATAGACAACCTACAATATGAATATGAATACGTAATATGGATTTATATTTAGAAATATAACGATAAGTACATATACATATATATACATACACACACACACCTCATACATACGTACAAATATACACAACGTGTATGAATCAACAATGCAAAATAATAAACATGCAGATGAATTAGGCTACATAACTGTGTAAAAATATATAATTTATAGTCAACCATCTTAATCTTATGTAACACAAAACTGTCATTTCGCAGTTTATTTACAAAACAATGTGACCAAAGCAGCTGCAAGCATGCTGTGTAAGAAACAGGCATATATGTTTTTTTGTTTTATTCAGGCTCTGAATATATGCAAAAATCTTATATTTTCATTGGCTTATATATACATCCCTTTTAAAAATCCCTTACTAGACTCGTAAGTTGCATTGATCTTCTTTCTGAAGGCCTCAGACAGCTCTATCACCATAGTGTTCACTCTCACTTCAATAGTCAGGAGAACACCGAACGAAATGTTTAAACAGGGCAAGAGACCTTCAAAATCTTGAGTAACAATCTTCCAATCAGGTCCACCTGATGTGATCCACCTGTGTGTGATTTGAACATTTTAAGTGGGAATAGGTGTAGGGGTGTCCTGATTTATTCATCACCATTTTTTTTGTTGAATTACATTTTACAGAATCAGTTTTTAGTCGTATTACTTAAATCTCCCAGTATTGTTACAATTGAGATTAAATATCCATATGTCGAAGAATGTAACAAAACACACAGGCTTTCAAAAGAGAAAGCCAGTAGTGAGGTTAAGGGGGGGTAGTTATCAGCTACAGTTACAAAACAGGAGGTGGCATCATCTTTTCTTAGTGTCCATTTCACCTCCTTCACTCTCGCTCAGAATCAGTCCACCCTTCTGGATATCTTCAGTCTCCGACAAATTCGAGATGTCACAGTCGGTGCTCCTCATCCTCACAAGTGCACTTTTTTGCGAAGGTATTGTTAGAGTGCTCTCTCTGAAACTAGTGGGTCGTGTGTATTTGCTGTGTTTTGTGAGTGATGTTTATTGTAAGGTGTGTGAATGATCTAGACAGTTATTAGCAGTAGAAGCAATAGTTATAACTGTAGTAATGACATAACGATCTGGCTGAACCTGCCATTACTTTTTAAAAATGTCTTATTTCAGTGCTTTCCCTGACCTGCTACCAGTGTATACCCGAGACTTCGGTCACATGTACAGATCAAAAAGTGGAGTGTTCAGTTGGCCAGTGTGGCTACATGAAGACCACCGCCTACGTGGGTAAGGCCTGCTAATGCACTTTCATGCGTGAGGGATCTGCTCCTATTATTTTCAGTTGTGTCCCTCAACCTTTTTATTGTGGATTTGTTCATTGTAGGCAGCAAAGTACTGGTTGATATGGTAATGAAGAACTGCTCACTGACTCAGCAGTGTGTATCAGCATCGGTTAACTTTGGAGTGACCAAGACCACAATTAGCAATCAGTGCTGTAACACAGACCTCTGCAACTCCCAGAGAAAACCAGGTACATGTCCTTTAATAGAATCACCAGCTGATGGCAAGATACATATTTGAAAGAACAAGCTTGATGCAGTGCTTTTAAAAAGTCATGTCTTTATTTTTATATATATCACACTAATTGGTTTCCTACAAAACCTAAAACATGTACAACAACACTGTCAAAATTAATTGTCCATACACTCTGAAACGGATTGTTCTACATTTACTACAACAAACTGCATCCAAAGGGTCCCTGTAGCCTGAGATCAGTTTTTCATATCACTTCTAATTTCTTAAATCATGTTTTAAATTCTGGCAAATTATTTCATAGACATAATGGACAACACCCCAAATGGCATCCAGTGTTACACCTGTAACGGAGAGGACTGCTCATCAACCCTGGACTGTGTTAGCAATGAAGACCGCTGCATCAAATCCACAGGTGGGAGTAGCATTCACATTTTTTGAAAGCTCCTGAGATGCTGGAAAACTGAAACTAATCTGTGATATTTTATAAGGCAAATTATTAACAACTATGGAATGACCACTCAACATTTTTTTTGTCATTTTGAAGTAAAAATAAAGAAAATGGAAATGGATAGAGGCCATTTAAGACATTTTAGATGTAGATGAGCTGTAAAATGTCTAAAATGACTGAGTAAGGTGTTTAATATAAAAAAATAGGTTGAAATTATTAATAAAATGAAGGTCCAGGGCACCCAAGTAGCACAAATGTCTAAGCCTCAGAAACTGTGAGTTTGGTTCACAGTGCTGTGGCTCATTTTCTCTTGATTGGGAGGGCAGCCCTTCCCCCTCCCGTAATTCTAGCCAGTTTATGTGTTAGTTGACTTCGAAAAACTTGTGAAAAGTGTTCTCCTCCAAGCGTGTTAAGCCATTCGGTGAGTTTAGAAACAAGCAGTCGAGTTAGAGGTAGTACTTTCTCCTGATCACTCTCCCAGTTTGGGTGGTATTGTGTGGTTGGGGGAGTCCTAGTGAGTGGAATTACAGTCGAATAAACTAGGGAGCACATCTGGTTAAAAAATGTAGAATTTTATTCAGTGGTATTGGTGGTGGATTAATTGGTAGGATACTCGCCTCTGGACCAAGAGATCATGGGTTCAAATCATTCAGCATCCCAACACTGGGTTCCTCTGCAAAACCCTTAACCCCAAGTTGTTAGAGAATAGTCGCTTTGGATGAAAATGTCTGGGAAATGCCGTAAATGTAATTAATCAGAATACTTTCTACACTGACAATCCCGAGATGAGCTATTGTTTAATAACTATAGTACAGAATACTAAATTTATAAATAATGTAAACACTTTGTATTTAAAAGTTAAGCACATAGGTAATATTATCTCAGCCGTGTAGGGTGGTAAAAGGCAGAACCAATGAGAAGCCAGTGATAAAAAAAACAATGATACAAATCTTCTAGTACCAGCTGGCTAGCTAAAATAGTATAAACCACTGAAATTCTCTTTTCCGGACCGACAGGCTTTGGACAGAGCACAATGATGAAAGGATGCGCCACCAAGAGTTTCTGCATGGGAGATTTGTCTGCTCATCTTGCCCTGTCAAGCACTGTGGTTGGCCTGACCTGCTGTGAGGGGAACCTCTGTAACGGTGCAAACTGCCTCATGCAGAACCTCCTCCTTCTGGGGTTTCTGCTTGGATCCATCACACTAACTGGACCTCCAGTGTTCTAAAAAACTAATCTTAGTTCCACCTAAATAATCAGGGAGAGCTGGAAGTTGGAACAAACCTGAAGACTCCCTGAACATCTTCATTTTGCATGATGCCTGATAGAAGGATCCCCACGCAACAAAGTCCATGGAGCCTTCTTCTTTGTTGGAGAACAGATCAACCTTATCACTGAGTGGTCTAATCTCACAACATATTTGATATCTTACAGAATCATTCAGATAATGCAGTTTAAATGACATTAAAATGACCATGAATAGCTTGGTCAGATCCAATCATCTTAATAAAATGTACCCTAAATGGCCCTAAAACTGTATGTAGACTAACTATCACGCGTCCAAGAGTTTGCTGGACATCTCTTTATAAAACCTTTGGCATTGATATTGCCCTTGTATCCTTCATGCCTTTGGGAAGGGTTTCACTCTTCACTCTCAGTCAAAAGAGCATTGTTGGATGTGTGCTGTGTGTTCCTGTGACCTAGTGCTGAGAGCCATTCTGAGTGTTGTAAATAAATCAGGGGCCTGTCATTAATTACAATTATTATTTTATCTCAGAAAATAGTAGATGTCTTATATAAAAAAATACAACATGCATGCACAGTTAAATTTGATGTTTTTTGTGGGATTTTTGTACCAACAAAACTGATTAATAAGGCAAAGTAGTATGTATTAGTTGCACTCATGCCAGTATCTCCACTATTATAAAGCTATTATAAAGCTAATATATGTCGCTGAAGCATGTGTTTTAATTTGAGACTCTTTGCTGTTGTTGTTCCATGCCCATGTTTCCATAATGTTCATGCTCTCTTTAAAAGTGCCTCTGAATGTTATCCTCTTTGAAAACTTTCAGGGACTATTTTTTGTTTATGCTAGGTACCTTTGGAATGGCAGGTAGCAGTTATGCTAGGCTAATTATCTAGCACTTTATGCAAGAAGGTAATTTTCATAGTTAATTTTGTAGGCTGTCTTTTACCTGTTTACATGAAAGAAATTGTAAATTTTGTCATATTTACTCAGACTGACTCCTAACAGTGTAAACTGAAATGCCCTATTCGGGAAGGGCAGGACTTGAGTTCCAAAGTTGGGCTAAAGTTTCAGAATGCTCTCTTGCACCATTGTCCTGCAGATAGTCCATGCCTTGGGCTTTCCTGTACAAAAACAATGAAATAACAGGTTTGTAAACCCAACTGGGCCACCTTTGACAATTCAAAAGTATTTATACAGCTAGAATTTCCAAAGCGAAAGAAACTAATATGCTCATGTCAGGGCAGATCGTTCAGTTGTGTCGGTATGGTATTATTGCCTAAAGCTCAGACCTAAACTCCCCTTTCTGCACAGGGCCTCTACTTTTATGCACCACTGTTGAAATGACAAGGAAAACTCCACCAATGCTTGTGTATTCTAATTTATAAAATATAAATGTAATATGGATTGGATAGTGCTTATGATGACTTGCATTGAAAACACAAAAAATTTGAGGCAGTTAATTTGTTTACAATAAAAATTCCGAAGGAATTTACAGTTTTAAACTGATCCGAACAGAACAGAAAATTGTTTTGAACTGCATGGTTTAAAAATTTATGAAGCTACATTTTAGGTAATAAAGTCAAACGTATTTACACATTTTTTCACAATGAATACAGTCAGGCCAGGAATGTTTGGTAACTGCAGCTAAAGTAGCAAAATATTAATTCAAAGATTACAATTAAATTAATAAAAATGATAGTTTTGAAAATTGTTTTGTTTTTTTGCGAGTTAAAAATAAGGTGGAATCATCAAGACATAAGGTTTAGTAGATGTTTCTTTACACGCCTGGTAGTCCATTGTCAGACCTACTTTGCTGATTATTTATTTAGGCTTTGTGGG
Source organism: Ladigesia roloffi (assembly GCA_037577295.1). Lineage (NCBI taxonomy): Eukaryota > Metazoa > Chordata > Actinopteri > Characiformes > Alestidae > Ladigesia > Ladigesia roloffi. The sequence goes on along the minus strand of JBBKCR010000006.1, from coordinate 2,187,154 downwards.
CCACATACACATTTTGCCCAGTGAAGCTGTTGTCAATCATTCGGTCGCTGCCGCCCAGCCAGTTAAAAAAAAGAAAAGAAAAAGACCGGGTTCTGCTCTCCAGCCACACTGAGAATAACAGCAAAGAGATGTTTGAATCCATTCCGTACACATGCTGGTCCACCAATAAAAATAAAACAACTTCCTGACCAGATTTCATTAACTTTATCAATGTCTCTCAATCTTTGTGAGTCATTTTTAGATTTGGAGTTTATTTAGAACTAAAAAAAAGCCGGGGATATCCCTTTCCAGGTTCCCATACTATAATCGTGCCTCTAATATAATCTTATTAATTTAATTATTAATATTTTATTAATATGAAAGCTATTTTCAGTAAATCTGAAAAAACATTACATCTAACATCCACTTCCATTAGCATAACTTGCTATTTATTAGATATGATTCTAAAGTTTATTACATATTCCCAGGAGGCATCACTACGTTTTCTCCCAGCTACCTTAATCCCATCATTCAGCTTTTGTGCTTTTTCAGGGAACATTGTCTGGCCCCATCATCCTTACACACAAGGCAAATCCAGTATCCACTCTTCTCATTTGTGGATCCCAGCAGGTGGAATGAGTCACCAAAGATGATTACAGCAGCGGAATCCATCTTCAAAAACCTCCTGAAGCCTCGTCTATTCAGAGAGCATCTCCTCTCCTAATGCACTTATTAATGCATTAATCTTACATAAAGGTTTAGCACGTAGAACTCTTCTGTCCTGAAACTTGTATGTGTCCTTATGTTATTTGCTTTGGATAAGTGTCTGCCAAATGATATATATAACAAACAGAACACCAGTCCTGGATTAAAGAAAGGCTGGTAGAAATCTTAAAAACATTGAACCCATCTCCTAGCAGCAATATTGGAAATAGTTCCAGAGAAACTTGGTACATCAAGTTCTATTAACGTGGTGCTATATAATTTAGAAAGACAGAACCCCGCCCACTTTCAGTACTTGGATTAGAGATCTTTTGTTCTATTCGACTCAGGGAAAAAAATCACTACTTTGTTAGAGAATGTGGAACTACATTTTATAAAATTTTAACAGACAATATGTATTCTGCCAATATTTTACTCTTACAAACTTGCAAGCTATGGATCTTGTGAATCCCTGGCCTTGAAAGACACACCAATTTAAATATTAGGCAGGTGTCTTGTTATAGCTGAATGGTGTTCATGACATCGTGTAGACCAGTGGGGTCCCCAACCTTTTTCTCACCGCGGCCCGGTAAACGCTTGAAAATTATACCGAAACCTATATTTAATCAGGAATTGGTTTAATATCAGAAACTATTTTCACTAAGGATAGACGAAGAATATCCGTTTTTATATCAGTTTTTTTCTGTGCGGTGGTTGGGGACCCCTGGTGTAGAAGACAAAATTGCTGTCTGCTTTTGTTGCCATGTGTTTTTAGCTTTGCTGCTATGTGCTACGTGACTAGCCAAACGTGACGGTCACACCCACTCCCCGGGAGTATGAAGATTACACCTCTGGCTTATTTCTGTCAGTTTTGTAGTTAGAACACCATCATGACAATGATGGAGGACATATGCAGACGACCATCAGATTCTGTAGCTGTACAGACTATGATACACTGGATTAAATACCTTGGGGTCTACACATAGTTAGAAGCAGAATAATGCATGCACATATTCAAGTGAAGAGTCCATATCTGCAGAGTCGAATATCTGTTGTCAGAGGCCCGGAACTGGAGAATCGGGTTAATATCTGTACACTAATGAAGTACTGGCTAATGAAACCTGTTTTGTTTTCAACATTGTCATACAAAATAAAGGTATGTCTTTGTTATTGTGCAACAAGTGTGGAAAGGACTATTTGCTGTGGTATATCCTAGTATTTTTAATGCACTAACCAAAAAATAAAAAAAGCAAACATATTAAAATGTTAAATTATTACTTTTTTATTCCACTTAGATGAAATTACATATTTTCCCTCCAAATAACATTTATGCTTGGTGTTTTGTATGAAAATTCCAAAGACATGAAACAAAGCTAGCCAGCCCAACAGTAACACCCCCCTCCCCCCTGACTACTTTTTAGCCACATGCAATTTAGGTATCAAAACATTACAAACCAAAATAAAATAAAACGGAGTTGGACAAAATAAAAGGTAACTGAATATGCACATAGGGAGATGTTGATGCTCTGCTTGTGCAGTCATGTGGTAACAGCATGAAGCTTATGTGCTCTTTGATCTTAAGGGTCCTCTATACCTCGTAAATGATGCAGAACAGGAAGAAAAAAAACGTTTTGCAGGTAACCCACAACAAGGAAAATAGGAGAGAAAAAAAAAGTGACAGTAAATGGAATGTGTCCTTTTCTTCACCCAGCGCTACCGTGTTACAGTATGTGCTTGCTAGCAGGCCACTGAACTGATGTGTGAAGCAGCTGTTGTCTCTTTACTAGCTACAGACCACCGCTAAAACGCTCCTCTACTTGTAGATGAGGGGTGTTTTTTTTACTTTTACTACAAATTGCAGATGAGTGCTTAAAACGACTACAGCAAATGCTCAAACTCCTTGACCAGACAGTACAGAATATACATACGGAGTATACAACCAATGTTTAAAATTTGAACTCCACAGAACTTGTGGTTTGGAGTTGCGTACTTGCCCTCACCTGCATACTTTCCACTCTAATGAGACAACCTACAGTTCCCCTGTAGAGAAAACAAGGTCAACAGCAGACAAGCCTCAATCCCACTGGAACAACCCACCCCCAAC
>JBBKCR010000006.1:2163820-2183494 GCA_037577295.1 Ladigesia roloffi | reverse complement strand
GCCTCAATCCCACTGGACCCCCCCACCCCCACCCTAACCCCCCACCCCACCCCCAAATAACAGAACCCAATATTCTTAAACCCGTCTCCCTCACTCCCATCTTCTTACAGACGGGTCCCTGGGAAAGACCAAAAAACCCCACAATGACAATGAAAGGAAGAAGGAAAGAAAGGAAGGAAGAGTAAGAACTAAAGGAGACAGAAGCAGGACAATGAGGTGGTCTCAGTGTTGATGGTGAGCTGGGACGATGCACGTCAGGGGAAGGACAGATGAAAATGGCAGAAGAAGCTCAGTTTTCCCGGCCCTCTTCGGTGTCCTCGCCATCGCCTTGGTTGTCTGAAGTCCACAGCTGTATAGAGAGAACAGATCAGTTGTACCAACAGACCTCCCTGTGTCCTGTCCACTTTATTTCTTTCCTAGCGAGTGTGGTGAGGTTGGAGCAGCTTTATGGGTTTTTAGAAAGAAAAAAAAGCCCATTCATTTGAATGGCTCCATACATCAACAGTAAATACCATTTTAAATGTCAAGTCTATCAGAAAGGCCTAATAGATCTGCACTTGATTATTAGGGCTTGCAGGAAGTCAATTGGTTATGTCTGCAAACATCCAGAAGGAGGAGCTCTCACTGGATGTCTTGTGGATAAAATGGCACTAATCTAGAGTTTCATGGCTTTGAGTTTTATGGATACATCAATATATTTCAATTTAAATGACTACTATTTCAGTTTGCCAGAAAACCTTATTCTGTGAATATGAAGATACTGTCCTTAAAACCTAACATGGCTAAGACTAGAGCTAGCGCTCAGCCACAATGATCAGATTTGTGTTGGATTTGATTTTAGAACAGTACAAAGAGATAATTTGAAAAACAGTTTTAAATAATAAAATGTATTTATTTAACTGGCAAGTTAAACTAATGACTCTCCTGAAGTATTTTATCAATGCTGGATGACACTTTAGTATTAGGATTATAAGTGAAACGTGGTGTAGCATAGGAGAGGTTACTCTGTGAGGCTTATCAAAATGTTCTTTCCTTTCATTGATGCCATATACACACTATAAACAGATAATTCTGGTAAATTCACAATGAATTAGAGTTGGTACGTTAGTGTCTCATGAGGCTTGAGATTTTTGCATGTCGAGCTCTCTGAAAACGGGTCAATGTAATTACAAAGAACATAGGTGTGGAGAAAGAATCCTAATACTCACTGTCAAGTTGTCCCGCAGTAGCTGCATGATCAATGTGCTGTCTTTGTACGATTCTTCATTCAGTGTATCAAGTTCTGCGATGGCCTCGTCAAAAGCCTGAAAACAGTAGGGGGCAGGGGAGGAGAGGTATTTAATCTCAGAACCTCCTTGCACCTGTCCACTAAATGACCCTACTCTGACTCAATCAAATATTAATTAAGGTCCTATGAATTTCACAGAGAGAACAGAAAGAATCAGAGTTGTGCCATGTCTAGTTTACCAGTGGAAATTTGATATTATTAAACAAAATAGAGAGTATGAATCAGCTACTCTTATACTGCAATATTAAATACCAATAATTTAATATTTAACTTGATTGTGCAGTAAATAACTAAGGAGGTTGTCAGCATCCAGTCTGAGATTTAAAGCATCCGTCTCTTTGTCTCTTACCGTTTTGGCCAGCTTGCAGGCCTGCTCAGGCGAATTCAGAATCTCGTAGTAGAAAACGGAGAAGTTGAGTGCCAGGCCCAGACGAATAGGGTGTGTGGGCTGCATCTCCGCCTTGCTGATCTCAAAGGCATCCTTGTAAGCTTCTTGCGAGTTGGCGATAATAGCTGGGGGATGACGCAGTGTGTTAAGTCACAGCAATTTTTTGCAAGTTTTAGTTCTAAGAGATAAAAATGTTCTTTCCCCTAGTCAAACAAGAATAGTGGGTACAATTGGAGCTGGGTTTGTTTTACAAACTTACTATAAAATACCCGTCCGATTAATAATGTCTGATTAATAGAGCACTGAAGTGTCCTTAGTATCCTATAGATGACCTGGACTGATGCGCTTTAAAATGTCAAACTAAATTAAAACTCATTGACAATTATTTGTTATGTCATAGAAGTTCTCAGATAGATGCCATGTATGCCACATCCCTGTTAATGAGGTTTTTTCCATTATTGGACGACATTATTCTTGGTTTAAGAGGGGTTCAAGGCTAACTTCAGTGGCTGTTACCATAAAATAATAATACTGGCACGATATTTGCTTTGGCAGGTCCTGGGGTGTCTTAAATATGAAGGTGTTATCATATTGTGCTGCTTCATGTGCCCCAACTGCATAAAAATATCAGAAGCTTCTGAACAACTGAACTATGATCGTTCTTATTCAGAATTTTTCACAGAGAATGTTTACATTTATTCATTTATATATTTATCTAAAACAAATAAAACCTCACATTCAAAATGGTATCAACATTTTTCATAGTAATTTCATGGCATTGTATCAATATTGAGATATTAGAGGAGTATATATCTACAGGGTGACAAATTTCAGAAATGTGGCAGAAAAGCCCACCACTGCCTGAAAACCCATTAAATGAGAAGCATTGGAAAGAAACAGAGGTTCATAACAACAAAATAGTTCAGAACTAATTATTTTGCAATTCTGACACTGAATTGATATTGTTACCACCTTAAATGCGTATTTTGTACTTAATAAGACAGATTGTAATTGAAGAGCCTGTATAGTCCATGCATTAACCAAAAAAACAAAAAGGAGGAAAGAATGAGAGGCTTCATTTTCCCTCAAGGCAGAGAATACAATAGAGCGCCTGTTTTACACAATGGTGACTATGCCTAACGGGAACTTCCGCTACTGCAAGACGGACCAGTGGACTGGCCGGCCTCTGTCTGCGCTAACGTTCTCCAGCTTTGCCCTGTCATCACAAGACTTCACATAAGAAAAAAACAAACAGCTAACAATCAAACATGCAAGTGTTTCAGAAATTTACATATATTTTACACATATATATTTACATAAATGACCATTTTCTGCTTAGACACAAGCTGTAAAAATCAGCCCGTTTAGAGCAGCTGCAACAAAGCTAATTTTATCTAGCATCTATTACATTTCTAGTCTATTATCTAGTCTATAAAATTCCAGTGTCAATCAGCAGGACAAGCCGGTAATATGGGTGTGTAAAAATGTACAATTGATAGGAATTTGTATAGACTATCCACTAAAATAGCAAAATAGCTTAAAACGCTCATCTCTTATGACTTTACTCTTGTCCATCTTGCATGGTAAGTCTTCTAACAGCCCACCCATGCCAGGTTCCTGAGGCAACGTCCTGCTAGCCTACCAACCTCTTGACACAGGAAGCAGCGACGGGCCTCTTCCTGTTATGCACATCATGGCCATGTCAATCGCTGAAACCCTGAGCTCACACAGATTGGTAGCGGAGTGATCTAAATGTTATTTTTAAAGGCTAATCAAGCTATTTGGATGTGAAAATGTCCTACAAATTATGAACCATACAAAGCTTTTTTAAAAACTTCATAATATTTACTAGAAAGTCTTCATTAAAAATGATTCACGACTATGTGGACAGTAATGAATCTAAATGGGTCCATCATTCTGACACCAGTTTTCAGTGCATAACTACTCCAAACTTCCCAACAAGGATTTTTATTAAAGTAGTAAACAGCCCTAAATTCCACATTTAAAATGTTGTAAGTAGCTAAAAGAGGTAACCCAAACAACAACATTTCCATCAAACAAATGTGGACATGCATGGTCTCTTCAACAACAGGCAGATGATGAAGCATGTTGGCCTGTTGCTACTGTAACATGCAAGAGTGTGACTAATTGAATTCATTGTTTTTATGAATGGGTCTCGGCATTAATACAAAAAGGGAGGGGGGCTTCCGTGTACCTCATCACTTCCTTTCACATTTGGGTTCAAATCAACTGTTCAAGCAAAAGGAAATGGTTACACACTCAGCCCAGAAACAATAACTAACTGGTTTGGCAGAAACACCCAAGAACAGAGCAAAGCATTTGCTTACAGCACTTCCATCCCCCCCCCCACAACACAGCTAAACAAATCCCCCTGGTTATTTTAATGCGCTGAATTTCAGAACAGGATATTACTTCACCTCCGACTGCAAGTTATAGAGGATGTGCTTAAGATGCCGCAAGCTGCAACAGAACCAATCTCTATCTGGTCTTGATGGAAATGCGTCTTAATAGGTTCATTCCACTGATGGGAGGCTACTACGGCATGTCCATGTCCAGAGGCTCAATGCAGCCATGGCATTTCCATTCACGTGTAGGAGAGCAAGGAAATGCTATTCAACTGCATGCTACAATGAACAGGAAAAAAGTGGAAAAAAAGGCATGTACTTCCCCTCTTACTAGGATTTAAATAACTTGCCTGTTCAAGAAACAGAACATATAATGTTGCAGACCCTGTCCAGACAAGGAGTGTGTGCACATTTTGGTTATTTTGTAGTCCAGATTGAACTGACAGCAGTTTCTTGAGGTGTCGGTCTGGATGTTCCCGCAGTCTAACGTAAACCTCCCCCGCTTTGGTGAATGAGATCATCAGGGGACTGAGTGCATTGGCTTACCGGCTTTCTCGTCTCCCACGGCTACTTCAGCTAAGTATCGGTAGTAATCTCCTTTCATTTTCAGGTAGAACACTTTACTTTCGGCTGGAGTTGCTTTCGGGATCAGGTACTTGTCCAGCAGAACCTGTTATGGGGGAGGGGAGGGGGATGGGAGAAGGGGAGGGGAAGAAGAAAAAAAACTAGTTAACATTTGCACGTAAACAAAAACGGCCCTCTTCATTGAAGGGACAGAGGAAATAGACCAATACCAAAATTAGATAAAGACATTGAGAACATGCTCTGTAGAAGTACATTTGAATGGGCAGCATTTATATGAACTCCTCTCCAATTGCTGATGTTCTGAAAATAGCACAATAATACTATATTATCCATGTGCAATGGCTTTGAAATCTAAAAAATACAAAAGGCACAACACTGCATTTTATGTTACTGTTCACACAGAATGATGGTGTAAAACTCAAAATATTCAAAATGTTTGTGTCCAAACAGCAAAATAGTATTTGAGTGATCCTGAGGGCACCACAATATACCACAATGCCCTTGTAATTTGTAGTGAATATCATTGATATTAACAGCTGAATATATGACAAAATACTCTCCAACACTGCGTAGTGTTTGGAATATCGGGAAAAGTCAGGAACATTATGATGCAACAGCTGAGAAATATATTGTTGGAAACCCAAACACAAAACATACGACAAGATCCAGGCAGTCTGAAAATATGCAGCGCAATTGAATAATGTTTGCAGCATATTACATCTCAACATTCATCATAAAATATGCTTTTTGAAAATTAATAGTATGGAGTCTATACTAGTTCGTTTTATTACAACAGTGATGCTTCTTCGGATGGAAATGAGTAAGTAACATTAGCATCAAGCTAACCGAGGTGTACTTGCAATCCTATGTACTGAATGTAATACTTCCTACGACATTAACACACATATGTGAATTGGTTTAACAGACATGAAACATTCTTTTTCATTTTGCAGTTTCTTGAAATCCTTCAGTAAATATTAACTATGTTAACACAATCTGTGTTTTTGAACTACTTAGCTGCTTCAATAGCTGTCCAGTCAAGGTGTAGCAGAATTAAAATATTTTAGTTAATTTTAATACAATTTGCAAATGCAAAATTAATGGTGAAACCATTGCAGCCCTGTCCAAAACATTGGTATAAAACATGTCAATAAGATACTTATGTTCATATTCCAGCACGAAAAGAGAGCACCAATATGGCAAACCAATGGAATCACATTGTTCTGTATATAACGACATTAGCAATCTAGTTGCAATGGCCAACACTATAATGTGAGAATTTTGTAATAGGGAGATTTTAAATGCAGCCAAAGCCTCCTGTTGCTAAGCAACAAACAGCAAATGGTAACAGTGGCTGGTGAGCCTTTGTAAACAAGAGCGTTGACCATCTCAGTTCTATGGCACACCATTGATGAAAACAAGGGCAGCACCACACCGCCCGACACATTTACTGGCACCTACTCAATACTGAACAATAATAGTTGTAGGTTGCTGTAATCATAAATCCCCATAAGTCCCAAATGAAAAAATCTGGATTAAGAAATCAAAATTTAACACATCCTTATTGGTATGAATAAGAATCCAACTTGAGGCGCATTTAATTGTAGGTGATCATGATCAGTAAATTTTGTTCAAGATTGTTCAATTAAATTTTACTGCTATCTAATAGACTAGTTCTTTTTGATATGACAGCAATCACATCTCATTCCATCCTGACATGTAATTAATTCTTCCAATATTCATTCCTTTAGAGTTTTTTTCTTAAAGAATAACAACCTTGGCTCGCCTTTGAGACTACGGAGAGATGGCAGTAGTTTCACAGATGCTTCAGAGACCTCCTTTCTGTCATAGGCGGTGGGAGGGGGAAAGGGTGGGAAAAATGGACTAGTCTGTGTGCAGTCCTGCTATTGGAAGTAGGTCAGTGAGCTTGTTCACAGCTCTGCTGGCCTGATTGCTGCCACACCATAAGAGGAGGGATTCTGCTCTCCACTTAGGGCTCCGGAGCAAAACAAGCTATTTTACAAAAAAAACAAAATAATACTGGAATAAATAGAAGTTTACAGAGCAAGTTTAGCTTTCAACATAACTTTGACCATAAATCAAAAGGACACGTAGCAACAGATATGAGACAACCATCGCATCCAATTTGGATTTATAGCATCAAAAAAGATTTTGAGAGCCACGTAGGCATAAATTACCCAAACCATGTCATGTCACGTGCCAGCAATGCACCAATGACCCACGTGTGCAAAGCATGCTGGGAGAAATATGATACAAAAGACAGCTGATTCATGAAATGAGCTTTGGTTTCACACAGAGACGGTCATTGGTTCACATAATTAACTCCCTCCTACGTAATAATTCTGCGGTAAAGGCTACAATATAGTACTATGTCACCAAGAACCAGACAATGAAAGAACAGAGTATGAACTGGATTCATAAAACAAGTAAACTTTGGTTTTCCATGATATAGGTTATTTTAAGTGTGTGCTATTACAAACCAATGGTGCAACTTGGGGAGGACATGGCTGCTTCAATGCTATTAAATATTTGATTCAAAAGCAGCTTTCTTTTTCCTACTTTCAGTCTACTTTCTATTCACGAAGAACCAGAAAATGAGAAAGGCACAATGACATGTTACTTTGCTGTTTCCTAGAGAACTCGGTGGTCTATGTTCTCTCAACGGATCACAGGTGTTAATCACCTTGCCTACGAGACCAGCAGGAACTCTAAACCTACTGCCCCCCTCTCACCCCAACAGGACGCTTCAGGCTGCCTTGGTTTTATCTACACTACTACACTACCCGGTGGCTGGAAAAATGACACAAAATGATCATATTGCATTTTCACCAACTAGTGTAACTCTAACTCAACACCTTGTTGCTAGGGAAGAACAAGGGACTCAAGGGAGCTATAGGACATTTTTTACACTCCCAAAGGCCCAAACATTGTTAATAACTTTTGTATGCATTTTGCTGCTTGCATCCCTGTAAATGCAGCCAAATCTGAAGTACATTGTAAGATTTATAAATATAATTGTATTATCTTCATTTCTAAAATGGCATGCTGAAAGTATTCTAATATGAAAGTCAAATCTCATTTGAAGATTAGGCTGCAGCGATCTCTATTTTAAGACGACAGTATCACCTGAACGATCTGAATGAAAACAGCACTCCCATCTGGGGAGGGGAACTAGTTGCACACTTCCTCCTAGCAAATCAAAGAACCACAGACATTACAAAGCAAAATTACCTCCTACTACCACCACACAAGGCAGGTGAGCTTGGACTCGCTCGCATTCATAATTAGATCTTTTCTTATTTGTTTATCCTACTATTAATGTTCTTGTCTATGTACAGGTTTCTTAAGCCTTTAGACATTTTAATACTTGGCAAACCACAATACTTGACCGGCTGTCAAGTATTGTGCCTCATTTAAAAAATTAATCTGGGTAGAAACTCTATTTAAAATTGTATTGAGGATAGGTGGAACTAAACTGCTGCCTCAGATTCATAATGGGCCAGATTTGAACACTAATTGGTCAATAGATTTTGCTATGCTAACACTGACAGGTACATAAACCTGTTAGAAACACCTTTATGTTTGGGGGTTTAGGGGACATGTTGGGTTTACGAGGGTTTGATGTAAGTAGTAGTACTCCCCATTTACCACTTCATTTTTCTCCTCACAGAAAACAAGTTGTAGAGTTTCCCTAAAGCTGAATTAGGTTCATATGCATTTTATGCATGTTTATTAGAGCATGGTAGCGTTTAGCATTCTATGCGGGCAATATAGTACTTTATTATAATGATAAATTCTTATTTTCTTTTAAACACAAAACATTAGAGGTTATTCAAGTACTGTCAATATCTATAATTGCCCTGATAAACGGAATGTTATTTTGCGGAGTGCATTGTTTAGTCGTGTTTCACTTGTTTTACCATTGTCAAATAGGCTGATACGTATGTAAATGTTCTAGTATTACATGTTTCCATATTGCCCATCTCTTGTACCAGTGCTGCCAGAACTTCTGTAAAAAGTTCTGTTTCCTTACATTTTCATTATCACATTACACAATATAGCCTCTAACGTTGTCAGTATAAGCCAACTGAGGTATCATAGTCCCAACTTTGAGGGCCACGGGCTGTTTTGTTCACAAGTGAGACACTTGGTGTCCTGCTCTCAATAGATTTTACACCTCCCAAAACTCATTATACAGGTGTCAGTGCTTCCATTTCCGAGCAGCTGCTAAAAGCCTGTCCAAATTAGGTCTAATATGTTGTTGTAATCTGACCCAATCATCATTTCTCATTTTACCAGATTGTCCCTCGGCTGATCTAAAGCCTGCGGAGAAGTGACTCAAACACAGAGAAGCTAGCTGAAGAGACACAAATGCGAGTTTTACAACAACCAAGATGTTAAACAGTAACTATGAAAAAAACAGAATCGTCCAAACGCCAACACTGAGCTAGTCCAGGGGCAACTGTCCTGCTGGTTCTGCCCCGCCTCATAGGTGCTGTTCACCAATGACAAGTCTGCATTGTAAAGGTGTGGAAAATATCTCATGTGTTACTTTCTGATCTCACTTTCAGAAAGTGGCAGTCTGATGGTTTGCACCCATTTAATTTTTTTTAAATTCATTTATCAGGTCTTATAGTTAATCTTGTACCAATTATTTTTATTGTCTGGCCTCAATGAACAAGTCAATTTATGAACAAAACAATCAACAGATTACTCAATTACCAACAATTAATTGGTTGTGTTTCTATTTCTCACTTCTGTAATATTGAAAATTAGAACGGACAGTAAAACCCATTGTATTTATCCACATATTTAATGTCAAACTCATTTAAACTGTGCCCTAAATATTACATTTGTGTTTACTGGCCCAGTGACTATGGAAAGCGTATTAAACTCATGATGGGTTTGTTCGTGGAATACTGAATTTTTAAATAAAGAAAATTCTCACAGCAAGAAAGCCAATTCCCTGGCTCCTTTCTGTGTGAAGTTTTTGAATATTCTCTGCATGCTTGCTTAGGTTTCCACCAAGAGCTACATTTTCCTACCAAGTCTGAAGAAAACGTTAGATGCTACATTTCTCCTGGCTGTTATTTTTTGCGTGAATGTATTAAATGTGCCCTGTGATAGACGGGTGACCACTTTCCAACCTATGAGTACTAGGAGAGATTCCAGTGCGACCCCAGGCTAAGTATCTTAGATGATGAATTCATGAGAAATAAACTGAAGATTAGTTAATACAATTCTTAATTACTCTCAACATTTCAAAACAGTCCATACAAGAACACAATTCTGCTGTTTGGAATTCAATGGGTTTTTCTGAGGCCATATGAACCAATTTATCCAAATATACCCACCCACTTGGCCTTCAGCAATGTAGCACCACCTATTTACCTTGAGGAGTGATTCAGCCTGGATGTTCTCTTTTGACACAACACAGCGTAGCCAGTTAGGAAAACATTTTAAGCATCTTGTTAATAGTACATTGACATAGACATTGAAATTTCAAGGAATTCTGCAAACACACCCTCGTTTTCATTAAAACATCATAGGGACTAAACGGACACCACCATCTCAAACTATCTGTGTCTTCACCCACAGAGAGCTGTCACTTGTAACACCTGTCCCACGGAGGACACCTGTGCCTTGTGTTCGGACAAATGAGATCAGGGCTGGACTAATAGGCTTGGCTGAAGGAGGTCCCTGCTCATGATGACTAATTAAAGTAAGCAGGGGAGACTTATCAGGATTATCAGCCTACATTACGCACCAACATTTAGGCTGAGGGAACAGGTAAGGTGATTGTACACTGGTAGTCATTGTTTTAGCTATCCCCCTAAATCATGGTAAAACAATTGCAAAAGAAGGAAATGTTACACATATGAACAATACAGTATAACCAGGACAAAAAATAGTTTCAGGACATAGCTTGGTAGGAGTGTTGCAGAGTAGCCAAAGGCGGTCTAGCTTCACAGGACCACCTGGTTGTCAAACAATTGGGTCAAATGTGAATAATTTGTAAAGAAAGTGTGAGGCCCTTACCAGTACATCGTTGCAAATCTCCTTCAGCTCTTTCTCGATCTTTTCCCGGTACTCCTTAGCCATCTGCTGCTTCTTCTCACTACCCTCAGTCTTCTGCTCGATGCTGGAGACCACCCTCCAAGAGGACCGGCGGGCACCCACCACGTTCTTGTACGCCACCGAGAGCAGGTTACGTTCCTCGTTAGACAACTCCATATCACCCTCTGTGACGGCCTTCATGGCAGCGGCCATATCGTCATAGCGCTCTGCCTGTTCGGCCAGCTTGGCTTTCTGCACCAGTTCACTTTTGTCCATGGCTGCACAAGGCTGGATTTAAAAGGAAAAAATTAATTCAGATTTTTTTGTTCACTCATGGGTATTTTTCTTCCACAAACCAGTTAGACATCAGTGTAATGTACCCATGAATTAACTATCTGGTAGTATACACTTTTACATTGGTTTTAGAGTATGTCTAATGATTCTGGTCAATAACCTTCACTTTGAGACTTTAGATGGTGCCATGTAGTAAAAACCTCTACAGCATTTCCACTGGTATGCTCATGTTGATATTCATCATTTATTTGTGATATTTCACTGTTTTGATGAATCTGGCACTCCAACAAAAGAGAGAATAAATGTGTTTAAACACTAACAAGCATTGGTCTGTGAGATGTTCATTGTGAGAAAATAACATGTCCTGCAAATAAAGACCACAACTAAGCTTATCAGTCAGATACACACCTGTGAACTTGTCACTGTAATTACACCAATTTCTTAAATTTATATATTTAAAACTTCACTCCAAATATGTTGTTCAACACCTGCTAATTTTTTTGGGGGGTTTAAAAAGACAAGATTCTACTGACTGGTACAATTTTTTTACAAGGTTGGTGACAGAAACTAATAGTCAAAATGTAGTTATTTACTAACTTACACCTTATATTTACGAGCTTATTTGTAACCTAAAGAAATACTACCTTAATACTAACTTAAATACTACCTAAATAAACCATCACCTGTCTTCTGATTTTTCAGTGCAATACTGATAATGGTAAGAGTGGAAAATCTGAATGTAATGTTCTAAAATATAATCTGAACCTTTATAGGAAGTATTTGGGTTCATGTATTTATCCGCCATTAGTTTATCTTAAATAACTACATTATACGCCAAAACCTGACGCTCACAATTATCGTGAAACAATGGCTAAGGCACCAGACAGCGTGTTTGTAACTGTTTTGTGTAATAACATTTTGGACAAATATTTAGGACATTAAATGCGTTAAACGTCTTGTTCCCGTCGCCACCAATGAGAACTATTCCAACTCAGAGAGCTTGCTCTATTTTTCTACATCTTACGAAAAAAGTATATTAAGATGAACTTCCAGGTATGAATTCCATCTGATCACACGACCATTTTTTAAGCCATGTACGGGGAAAACATGTAGATGTTACAGGAGGGTGATACGTTTGGGAAGACGTGGTCTGTCTGAATGAACACCACGCAGGAGAGGAGTTACAGGAAACGTGTCGCTAGCCCTCATCTGTCATCCTGCTTTCACTTTGTAGCAGGAGACATTTTAGCTAATGATCGTACTCATACTCTGCACAAATCCATGCAAATTGTTAGCATATAATCAGCATTCGTATATTTGTCGGCTTCAAACAGAAACACTGTCGTTTTATTATTTTTTTAAAGAAAAGTTATCCGTACGGAACTTATCTTCCCTCTTAGGAAAAATGCGGATGTGCCCTTATTCCTCCCACCACACCCAGCTATTCCCTGAGTAGCTACCTGTGGGTATATTAAGCTTTATTTCAGGTTCACACGACCGCTGAATTACAGATAGAGAAACACTAGGCCACGAAGGCCCCCGATATTTTACCATAAACAGCCAAACGTTCCTTTACATCAGAACCAGATTAGCGTGTAGCTAACGCGCAACGCGCTCGTCTAGCACAATAGTTCTTTGAAAATTTGCACCAAACATATTGTTATTTAAGTTAAATAACAAATATACATATAACAATAGGCCACCATTTACAGTCCACCTAATGTGTGAAATGAATGTATTTTTGTCAGGGCGGGCTGTTAGTGCCCCGTCGCCTGAATGGGTTTTAGGCGGTAACGTTAGCGTCACACCCGTCTGACACAGTCAGCGTTACCTCTGTCCGCGTCAATATTAAAGAGGATTGCATTTCTAGCCAGCTATCTGGTTTAAACTGGAAGATATTTGAAGGCGCCCACTACCGGACCGTTATTTTTTCTTCGTTAAACGTCCAAATGAATGTCTGCAGCGTCGCTACGCTAGCCTCCGTTAGCCTAGTTAGCTAACCTGACCGAACTGTTGCTAAGCAGCGTAACGTTAAAGCTGCACTGGGCCGTCCGGTTCATTTACACCGAATAACAGCATCTCTCACTAAATGAGGTACGCCAAAGGAGCTAACGCCGAAAAAACAGTAGAAGAAAAGCCAGACTGCCGTAACCTAAATAAATGTTCTTCATTGTTCGCTCCCAGCTAGTTAGCATGGGCAGAGCAGCCCGAGTCGTGGAGAGTCAATTCTCACCGTGAACGGGCGGTACAGGCGCACGACAGGCCAAAGACAGCGAATGATCTACATGTGTTTGACGTACTGGGGACCGTCTAAAGCGACGACGCGTCAATTTGTCCCTTACCTGAGTAATTAGACGGGGGTAGCGGAGGTTCTTGTCGGAGCGAGCTAGACTAACCACGGACTCCCAGCTGATACTGTCGGGCTCGTCCACGGGGTTTCCCTCCAATCACGGTCCGGCCCCAGGAGCGGGGCGCGCTGACGTCAAACGTAACCATAGCGACCGCTGCACTTCGAGCCACTTCTAGACTCAATGCTAACGCCACCAGCCATGTCTCTCATTTTCCTCGTTTAAACTGTGGGCGCTATACTAAAAATCCTTCGACGTTGAGGGCCGAAACCGCAGCTATTCCTTGTTCTGCCCCAAATAGGAAGGAATGCGCTTCTCGTAAAGCAGAATGCCATTATTTTCAGACAATTGCTGCAAAATTAAAATGTTAAAGATTAAAATTCGGTTGTGAAATTGAATGGGTCAAAGTGGCGAATTAACACAGACTTCTAAAGTCTTTTAACACACCTAAAAGCCCACGACTGGAATTAATGTCATGGAATTTTTACGAATACGTCAATACGTGCTCAGAACATATTTCTACATTATATACAAAAAATATACACCACCTAGAAAGAAGTCAACGAGTTTCTCAACAGTACAGAAAGCTTTATTAATACAATTGATAGGTATTCTTCCTTATAGCCTTTGCAATTTGCATTTCATATTTCATTTAGCTCCAGTGAAGAAGCTGCCAGTCAGGAGATAATACATTAAGGCAGCCTGGGTATAAATCAAACATACTGGAACATGCTGCCAATGACAAAGCCATTTAAAGTGGATGTTGCTTGGCTACTGTATTTTACAGTATTTGTAGTTTTTGCTTCAAATGCAACTTTGGTACTACCATTTAGTGATACCCTGCTTTTATTGGTGCTGTAAAAAAGCATTTAGCAAAACTGGAGCACAGGACAGTGCTCGCCGGGTAAAAGAGAGAGGAGCTATTTCTGCCTTCCTCCAGTTCATTTCCATGGGGAAAATGAGTCTATTTTTCACATTGTCACATGTCCTCCTCTCAGATACGCAGTCAGTAACCTATTTCAGGGCAGATCTTTTCAATATTGGTGGCTTTTAGTGAGGGGAGAATTTAGAAATGCAGGTCTCAGCAAATCCAAAGACAGACAACATTTGCACAAAAATGGGTGGTATGTCACAAGAAGCTGCGTGTGCATTTCACACGACTGGTAGGGCAGGTTTAGGCTTTCACAAAGGTGACACACCCCATTGCAGGTAAAGGCAGCTGACTACAGTGAGAATCACCAAAGTATTCCTTGGCTTGAGTTAAAAGTAAGGGTTGGTTCTGAGACACAGCCCCTGCTCGGTGAGAGTGCAGTCTGTTCAGATCCAGCCATAAAAACAGTAGTTTTCCACACTGTGGGGTTTCCCCAGCAGGTGTTGGATTGGTTTAATGTAATACTTTGATCAAAAAGTCTGATTTACACAATTACCCCAAATGTGCTCAGTCAGACAAGGCAAGTTCGGTATCTATCTTGTTTAGTTCTACACTGGAATAGCTAGGCAAATTGAGCTAAAACATACTGGTCACCCATTAGAACTGTACTAACTACATGCTGAAATCATCCTACACTGCCTCAAACTGCATTTGCTATGTAATCTTGCTTATGTGTTTTTTGTCAAAGTAAAGCGTACTCTATCCTACAGAACTAAACAAAAGTACAATCTGACAAGGCTTGAATTTTAAAGGCACGCAGTTTGAATGAACCTTCATACTAACCTAATCACATTTATACAGTTATACACTGCTCAAAAAATAAAGGGAACACAAAATTAAGAATGGTTGAATGTACTGACAACAAAATTACACAAAATATTCAATGCAAATCAAATGTATCAACCCATGGAGGTCTGGATTTGGAGGCACACTCAAAATTAAGGTGGAAAAACACACTACAGGCTGAACTTTGATGTAATGTCCTTAAAACAAGTCAAAATGAGGTTCAGAAGTGTGTGGCCTTCACGTGCCTCCATGACCTCCCTACAACGTATGGGCATGCTCCTGATAATGTGGCGAATGTTCTCCTGAGGGATGTCACCCCACACTATTACTGGTCCACTGCGAAACCAGTCATGCTGGAGTATATTTCAGGCAGCAGAACATTCTCCAAGGCATCACATGTACTCAGTGTAAACCTGCTTTCTGTGAAGAGCACAGGGCACCAGGGGCGAATTTGGCAATCTTGGTGTTCTCTGGCAAATGCCAAACATCAATGCACAACCCCCACCTGTGGATGTAGGGCTCTCATACCACCCTCATTGAGTCGGTTTCTGACCGTTTGAGCAGACACATGCACATTGGTGACCCACTGGAGGTCATTTTGCAGGGCACTGACAGTTCTCCTTTTGTTCCTTCTTGCACAAAGATGGAGATAGCTGTCCTGCTGCTGCGTTCTTGTCCTCCTACAGCCTCCTTCACATCTCCTGATGTACTGGTAGTGCCTCCATGCTCTGGACACTACACCATCCTGAATGAGCTGCACTCCTGTGCCATTGTGTGGCTCCGTCCCATGCTACCACTATAGTGAAAATAACGCCAGCATTCAAAAATGACCAAAACATCAGTCAGAAAACATAGGAACTGAGAATAATGCACAAGTCATGGGTCACAGGAAATGTGCATGTCACAATATATATAAACAGGACACAGGTAGATCCTGGTCGCTCATTCATTAAGTCCCTCAAACTTGCCCTGCCAGTTCAACCCTGGATTCATGTGAGTTCTCACTTACCTTGTGTGCATGAATGTGAACATTGTTTCTGATGGGAATAATAACTCGTAGATAACTTGTAGAGCGTTTGCAGGAGAACATGCATGATTCTACCAACCCTCTAGCTTCTGTCCGTTTCTCTGTCATGCTACACGGGCGAACTCCTGGTCAGGTACATTCCTGCTCAAAGTGACAGAATGAATGAGGCAACTGTAGTGAACCCAGCAGACTGGCATGCGCTGGTGACGCTGGTTGATCAACAGGGGGTTGAGCTTGAGAGCCTGAAGAAGGAAGTGACGGAACTCGAACCAAAGGTCGTATGTAACACTCCTGCAACAGACTCAGTCAAGGCCCTCTGTAGAGGCACTGCCACCCCAGCCGCCAATCACAACTGTTCCTTCAACCTCATCATCGTCTGCATGTGTTCTACCTAAACCGTCACTGCCTGTGAAATGGAAAGGGATTGACAGGAGGTGTGAGGTATTTCTAATGAATCTGTCTTTGCTTTTTGAGTTTCAGCATTACCCCTCAGACAGAAGTCATTTCAAACTTCTCTCGTCTCATGCGCCAGGCAGCAGAGTGGGGTGCAGATGAGGGTGGACTCCGACGACTGCCATCGCTACAGAAGCTTCACCCACTAAATCAAGGCTTTGTTTCAACACCCTGACAGTGAGGTGGAGGTTGCCTCACATCTTAACCATCCATGGCAGAGAGTCCGTCTGACGAGTAAATACATGGTAGAGTATTGTAGCCTCACCATGCAGATGGCCTTGGGCGACTCCACACAGCCTTTTATGTGGGGCTGGCTCCTCGTTTAAAGGATCAACTCGTCAGATAAGCGTTCCCTGACACTTTGGAGGGCATTATACAGCTGTGCATGTGCATAGATCAGCTTATGAGCTCTCGTTACCAAGCTTACCAAGCCTGCTCCTCGTACCCTGCTGCCTGAATCCTCTACCTCCATCAGAACCCCATTCAGTAGCTGGAGAACCCATGAGGGTTGCAATGAGGGCACGATGCTACCACGAAGGTCTGTGTGCCTACTGCTCCTTCCTCGAACACCGACTCTTTATCACCCAGCTCAGTTCACCTCCCACAATTCTTGGTTATCCCTGGCTGTTGACGCACAACCCTCTCATTTCTTGGACATAATAAAAAATCCTTGAGTGTGGCCCGACCTGTCAGGAGCTCTGTCTCCCTTCAGCCTGGAATTGTTCTTCCCACGCCCACCTGTTCTCTCCAAGGACAAGCAGAAGGCCATGGAGGAATACGTGGCCAAGGGACTCAGACAGGGAACCATTCATCCTTCCTGCGGCCTCAGGTTTCTCTTTGTTAAAAATAAAGATGGGGGTCTTCGCCTCTGCATCGACTATCAGGGGCTAAACAAGATCACAGTGAAGAATCGTCACCCAATCCCACTGACCAATACTGCACTGGACATTCTCTATGGTGCTACCATGTTCACCAAGTTGGAGCACATACAATTTCAATTGCATCAGGGAGGGTGATGAGAGGAAGATGGGCTTCGTCACTCCCACCAGGCTTATTAAACGCTGGTAGTTCCTTTTGGCTAGTGCAACAGTCCAGCAGCATTTCAGCTGTTTATAAATAATGTCCTTTTTGACATGCTGAGTCACTAGGCCTTCGCGTACTCCGATGACACTTAAATGTATTCAAAGACTGAAGAAGGAAATACCCAGCATATCTGGGCAATTGTGAAGAGGTTGCTGGCCCGCTGACTGTTATGTAAGTTGGGAAAATGCGCTTTCCACCAGCATTCCAACCATCTTTCTTAGGTTTGTTTTATACCCTCATGGTGTGGCCATGGACCCCCAGAAGCTGGATGCCGTGCTTCCATGCCCACTTTAGTTAAACAGCTCCAGCAGGTTCTGGGGTTTGCAAACTTCTATCAACATTTCATCCAGGGCTTCAGTTCAGTTGCACCACCTCTCACTGCACCAGTCCACCAGCACATCTCATCTCACTACGAAGGCCATTCTTGCATTCCATCACTTATGTGAGTTACTTATTTCTGCACCCATCTTCCTTCACTCGGACTCTGGAAAGCCATTTGCTGTGAACGTGGATGCCTCTGATGTGGAAGTAGGAGCCGTTCTCTCCCATCAAGGTCCAGACCAAAAACGGCTTTCTTGCAGTTTTCTCTTCAGAGGAACAGCCAGGCGCGGTTCTGGTTCACCTTATCTTTACGTCTGTGGTCAAAAACACCAAGACTGATGCCCTTTCCCATCAGCATCAGGTGGAGAGCATCCAGCCCGAGCCTACATTCAAAAACATTATCAAGAAGGTTGTGCACTTTACTTACTTTATTTATATTCAGTTTACTTACAAGAATTGTGTTTGTTGACTTTAAAAGGTCCACATAACTTTGTCTCAACTTTGTTTTCAAGTTACATAATTAAATTTTGTGGAACCTGTTGACAAGAAAAAAATAATTAAAGTCAAGGTTTCATTTTTTTTAGTGTATGTTACCACCTGAGATGGGAGTTGGAAGATCGAGCTACCAAAACAGATGCTAAGCAAAACCGGCATGTTCAATACACTAGTGAATAAAAGCAGTTCAAAGTGTGTAGGTGTGTTGAAAGCAACAGCCAACTGATAAATTTACACAATGTTCCATCTGTCCAGATGTATTTGATCAGACAAGTCATGTTTGGAGTCCAGATTTACTTATTCAGTGTATAACAGAAGCTACAACACACTAGTCACCCATATCTTTTCAATAAAAATACCCCACTCAAACCACATCTGCCCACTCAAACCACATCTGTCTCTTTATTTAGGTGTCACACAGTATTAGGTTTAGGACACAGTATGACCCACTGTGAGCCGTTAAAAGGAGAACACCAGGACCAGCTGCCTTTTTGTCCCTGGTCCTCATTGTCGTCCCCTTGCACCCCGAGGTCTCTTCACCTCCCTATCTTTAAAGCACTTATAAATTCCCGGACTGTGTCCTAAACAGTATCCCTAAATCACTATGAATTAAATGAGGATCTGAAGGCAATTCAGGCTTTTTTAGTGACTGCCTTCTTGTGTTTGTTAGTAATGTTAGCCAAGCTACTGTATTTATTAACTAAAGAGGCAAAGTCTGAACTACAAATATTGTTAGTGAGAACTTGTGCCCTTTTGATTTTTCTGCAAAGTATTCCTTAAAAATCCACATTATCTTGCCAAGGAATTTCATAAAAATGAAAATGCTAATCAGAATGGGAACCACACGAAGCCCCTGAAACCACCTAAAATTAAATATGCACCCCCAGATTTACATGACAATTACTTAGTTTAGTTCTACAGGTTTTTTCATCTACCTAATTTTAGGCCTTAGGATAACATATGACAACCCCTAATGCACACCAGTTAGCACAGAGTTCTAATGAACTGCCATGGAATCCAGTGAAATTCACAGGAAGTTTGGCATCAAAATGGCTATAGACATTTGTTACTGTGTGATTTCAAGATCAAGATCAAGATTACTCATTTCCAGTGTTGGGCAAGTACCTTTAAAAGTTACTAGTTACTTCTCACACTTGGGTCAATATCACTATAAAGTGCCCTTTGTTGTCCCCATCACAATCATGGAGTTATTTTGGCCATTTTGTGTAAT